>PVJL010003289.1:0-147537 GCA_004026885.1 Lyroderma lyra
CGGAGGGAGGGGGTCAGACCGGAGCGAGGCGGGAATGGAGCCGGGTGGGACCTGCGGGGCCCGGGGCAGGGCCGACGGCGAGCTGGCCTTCCCTCTGAGGGTTCCCGGGGCGCCTCCCAACCGGCCGTGCCCCTGCTCTGTGCAGAGTCCAGGGACCCTTGCCAGCGCCTGCTGTGTGGCTGTGACAAGGCTGCCATAGAGTGCTTGGCCCGGTCCAGTGTCAACGCCTCCCTGAACCTTCTGGACGCCGCCTTCTGCCTGCTGCAGCCTCCGGGTAGGAGGGGCCGCACCCTGACTCCTCCGTGACGATCGGGGGGCAGGAGCTTGGGGGGGGGGTGTGTGTCTTCAGAGGCCAAGCCCAGCACCTCGTCACGCCCCCCGAGCCCACGGCTCTGAACAGATGTCGCGTTTTGGTCGTTGCTTTTTCAGAGCCAGCCAGCCGGACCGGGCCAACGAGCCTCCAGTCCGGAGGTAAAACCTCCCCGTGGAGCTGCTGTCACTCAGACCGCAGGGGCCGGCCTCCCGGCAGGCCCCGCGGACACGCACAGCTTGTGCCGACTGTCCTTGTCCCTGGGTGGGAAGGCGGGGTCCCCGCCTCGGGGCTTCCCGCGGGGTTTGCTAACGCGGGAGCTGAGGTGGGGGTGCGCCTGTTGTGCGGGGGTGTGCTCGGGCGGCGTGTGGGTACGCCGTGCACGTGTGTGTATACGGGCCGTGTATGCGTGTCGTGTGTCTGGGCCCCGTCCGAGCCCCGCGTTCTCTGTTCTCTGCCGTCCTGCCTCCCCTTGGTGACACTGGACCCCATAGCCTCGAGCCTTTGGGCTCTGCAGCCTTCCATGGTCACAGCCTGTGCCCGAGTGCCACCTTCACCACAACCCAGAGGCAACGGGAATCGCCCTTGGGCACCCCTGCACGATGGGAAGTGGGCGAGAGGCAGGGGGCACCCTAAGGCAGGAACACCTTGTAAAGCACCCCCATCCCTGGGCCCGCACCCCGCAGCCTGTTCTCATTTGAGACCCTTGGCATCCAGTGTTGACACTGTGTCCAGCAGTCACTGCTGTTGGGGATTCTTTTTTCAGGGGGTCCTGTGGAGCCCACAGACACCAGCCTGACAGCCCTCTCAGGAGAAGGTGAGCATGAGGGGACCCAAATGCCCACGTTTTCATTGTACCTACTCACTACAACGGGGTCCCCCAAAACGCACCTCCACCTGGGCCTGCAGTGGACCTGCCTCAAGGACTTTGCAGAGACGCTCTGAGCGCCTCCCGACCCCAAACCTCTCTCTGCTTGCTCAGCCGCCTCCTGCACCCCCACCCCCAACTCAGTAGCATTGTTGGGTAAAATGCAGGGCACCCACCCCCAACCAACCGTCTAAGGTTCAGCCTCAGATGAACAGCAAAGAGCGTTTGAGTGTAGGTGCATCCCATGCAAATTCTTGGGGGTCCGTACACTTTCCTCTGAAGGTACTTGCTGTTCAGCTGAACTCCAGATCTCACTGGGCCTCCTGCCTTTCATGTCGAACCCGGCACCCGCACACCTCCCGGAGTGATCTCAGGGCCACCCCCGTGCGCAGCCATCTCCTTAGAAGTTTGTTTACTTCTCTCGGCTGCTGCCACCACCATGAGGCTAGAAGCAGAGGTTTATGGTGCAGCTCACCGCCCCCACCCCCATATCCACGTTCACGTCCAAGGGCATCTCCCTCCCAGCAGCTCCCAGACAGCGGGTGCCTTGGGGTGCCGGTCTGCAGAAAAGCAGGAAGGACACCTACACCAAGCCAAAGCTCCACCCCATGCCGTCCCCAAGCAGCCGCCACTCCCCTTGTAAATGGAGGACATGCTGCGGAATTCACGGCCCCATCGGACAATCCAAGAAATAATCCCCAATTGGTGTTTTCCATTGCCGTCAGCCTGAGTGTCATCACCTGTGCTGTGACCCTGGGAAACACGCAAATGAAAGAGGGGTCCTCAAGAAGTCTGGAGTCTGGGGAAAGAGAGTGGATACACCCACGCCTCCACCTCCCGACATACTCGGTCAGAGGCTAAGACCCAGGACCTGGGCAGTGCACCCAGGTGCCCGTCACGTGCAGGGTCAGAAGCCAGCCATGCAGGGGTGCAGGCGGGACACTTTGTGAGGAAAAGCCTTAGGGCTCGTCAGTGTCGTCACCGTCATGTGATGAAGCAGTTGTAGTGTGGAGTCAGGCAGATTTGGGGTGGAAGCCTGGCTCTCCCGGCTCCAGCTGTGTGACCTCGGGAAAGTGGTTTAACCTCTCTGGGCTTCAGTGTCTTCATTTGCATGGAGCAGAAGCAGGCAAATGTCCTGCAAAGGGCCGGGGAGTCAGTGTTTTAGACACAGGCTCCCTGTCACAACAACTCTGCCCAGGTCGCAGGAGAGCAGCCGTCGTAGACATTTCGTGTGTGACTGTGTGCCCATAAACCTTCATTTACAAAAAGCTGGCAAGGACCAGGCCACAGCTGCCAGCACCTGGAAAGGGATGATGGCACCTGTCCTTGAGGGTGGCAGAGGGATTAAATGTGAGACAGCATGGGGACATCCTGGACCAGCAGCTTCTCCCAGAAATTCTGTGACGATAAAAAAACAGAACAAAACAAAACCCAGCAGATACCCTCCAACCGGAGGCAGGATACTAAAACATGAGATCTCATGTAATGCTCAGGCAGTGCTATGGGACCATTGCTATCACCTCCATTGAGAGAGAGAGGGACACGTCGTCCGAGACGCAGACCTGGGGGGCAGGGCTGGGGTTTGCAGCCTCCGATGCGTCCACAAGCTGCCTTCCCACAGGACCCGGTCCCACAGCGGGGAGAATGGCCCTTCTGCCCATCTGCTGGTTTCTCTGCCTCATCTGGCCTCTTGTCTACTGAATCGGGACCGAGCTGAGCAGATGTGTGGAGATGTACTCCAGTCACACGGCCATGGGCCCTCTCTCCTCAGCCCCTCAGCCCCTAACCCCGTGCGCTATGCAGGTGATCCTGGCCTGGCTAAGGCCCTGAACTGAACCGATGATTGAAGTCAGTGGTTTCTTTCCACAGTGGCTGCCGAGACCAGAGCTGACCCACTGACTGCTCTTCCCAGGACAAGTCAAGTGACCACTCTCTCCAGGACAAGTAAGGCTAGGGGACTTCCTTAGGAATCGG
The DNA here is from genome assembly GCA_004026885.1 of Lyroderma lyra. Lineage (NCBI taxonomy): Eukaryota > Metazoa > Chordata > Mammalia > Chiroptera > Megadermatidae > Lyroderma > Lyroderma lyra. Next base: position 3,153 of record PVJL010003289.1, read on the forward strand.
AGGACAGCATGGCCTCCAGTGCAGAAATGCCATCGAAGTATTGGTGTTCAGTGTGGTGACCACCTCTCGACAGGGCTCAGAAGAATATTATTATACCCATTTTGCAGATGGTGAAGAAAACTGAGGCCCAGGAGGTTAACATTTCCAAGTCACTCAGCAAGGGACTTGTTGGCCTGGTCTCTAAGCCCAGGCTCGAGGCCGTGAGACATATTTTCCTGCCATGGGACAACAGGGACTCACAGAAAACAGCCCTTACCTACAAGTGTCTAGGCTGAGCAGTCATCGGAAGAGTTAACCTAGCCGTGTGGTCCTTTACTAATAAGTATAACTCACTGATGGTAACTATCTACTAGCTACTACGACTGGGTAATGGGCAGTGACCTTGTGGAGAGCCTCACTGGGCCAGCCTGTGTCTCAGCTTCTCCACGTTGTCTTAGCCCCCAACCACATTTCCTGGTCCCCCATTTATCCCATTTTACAGATAAATGAGACATTCCAAGAGGTGGAGCCCTGTGCCTGGGGGTCATGGGCCTTCACTTCTGATTCTGTGCGTTTTGCCTTTGAGGAGAACCAACGGTCCAGCTCAGAACTGCCCAGATTCTCTGTGCTGGAGCCTGTGCGTCCCCATCAGGGAAGGTCAAAGCCTGGTTTTTACGTCATACCATCATAACCTTGACCTTGGACATGCTGCCTTTAAGGCAGTCCCCTCCTTTCCCAAGCATTCTGGAGTTACCGTCTCTGGCTCTCGGTGGTACAGCCAGAGCGAGGGGGCAGCCTGGTGCAGTGGTTCGGAGGGTTTAGCCAGGTGACCCAGGTTTGCATTCTGACACTTTCTAGCCCCATGACCTTGAGCCAATGACCTAAGGGTTCCACTTTCATGACCTAGTCACCTCCCAAAGGCTCCACTTCCTTTATCATCACAGTTAGGGGTTAGAATTCCAACATGTGACTCTGAAGGGGACACAGACAGCCAGTCTGTTATGCAGTACGAGCTTCACGACTGCTCAGCAGCGACAAACTCATCGTGCAGGGAAAACGGGCTCAGCAGCCTTCCAGAGACCCACGGAGCAAGCAACCAGACTCTCAACTCCGCTGCCTCACGCCCTCTGTTAGAAAAACATGATTAAAGGAAAATTTTGTTTCATTCAAATTCTGCAGAAGTATTTCAACAGCCTCACGTGCAGCTGAGTGTGCCAGCGAGCCCCCCCGCTGCGTGTGTGTGTGTGTGCGCATGTGTGTGTGCGCGCGCGTGTGTGTGTGCATGTGTGTGCGCACACGCATATGTGTGTGAGTGTGCATGTGTGCGTGTGTGTGTGCATGTGTGTGCATGTGTGTGTGCACGTGTGTGTGTGTGAGTGTGCGTGTGTGCATGTGAGTGTGCATGTGTGTGCACGTGCATGTGTGTGGAGGGGTCTACCAGCTGTCCCAGGAGGTGACCAGGGGCAGGGTGAAGCCCAATGCTGATTCTTGCCTCTGGAGACCAGGGAGGGACGAGCTGGGGTTGACAAGCGCCCTGTCTCTCTTTGCAGAACCAGGCCAAGGCCAGGAAGACACACAAGCCGTGAGCACCACGGCCCCGCCAGGTAAGCACACGCAGCGCCTCCCGCCTCTGCGTATATAATCGTCCCCTACACCTTTATGGAGTCAGGCGTGTTCCAAAGGGGCCTTGGGGAAAAGACACCACACTCCAAATGGACGGAATCAGGAAGCCAGTGGACTTTTGCCCTCCGCCCAAGAGCAGACAAGTAGTACCCCTGGGCCCCTGCCCTGATGCCCGCACACCCCGTCTGAGGGCACTCTCCTGATGCTTCGTTGTCCTGAGATCCCTGTCTGTACTTGAGCCTTGAGCACGCGCTGGTCTGCAAGCCTGTCCTTGGGCCACTTTGTGAATGTGGACCACACACTTGTGGGTTTTCAGGATCTGCAGAAATGGTGGCCGCGGTTGGAGGTGTAACTGTTGTCCCTGCCGCCATAAAATCTTTGGGGTTGGCTGTGTCATCCGTCAAGAGCGGTCCCCAGGGGACAACCGGACAAGGTGAGCAGGAGCAGGCAGACTGAGGAGCGTGTCCTCTCCCAGCCTTTTAGATCCTCTGGGCAGGGCGTTAGCAAAGCCCCTATGCCACCTGTCACACTGTGACTTTGTCATGTTGGTGTGATTGGAAGGTGCCTTCCCCCTTGCGGATAACTCAGAGAGGACGTGACTTGCCCTGTAGGCTCCCTGGGGGGCTGGGCCCCAGGAAAGAGGCCCCTGCCCCAACCCCCTCACCGCCCTCCCCGGCGCCTGGCAAGGTCCACGCCGTGTTTCTTGGAAGGAAGTGGCACATCTGGGGTTTAGAAATCCTCCTGCTGCTCGGCTCCTCCCTCAGAGGCCCTCTGCCTGCAAGGACACACGGGCAGCTGGACTAAAGGGGACTTGGTTGCTGTCACGGTGGCTTCTCACAGTGTGCAATGCTATACACGTGGGCAGGGAGGCAGGGCCAGAAGCCCGGCAAGGCCTCGGGCCTCCTACTTCTCCCCACGTGGAACCTATAAAGGTGGGGTTTGCATGGCAGGCTTACCCCAAGTTTCAGGCAGAGGTGGCGGGTGGGGTAGAGGTGGAGAGAGGCAGAAACAGACACAGAGGCAGAGAAAGAAATTCAGGGCTCTGAAAAGCAAGCCCGGCCTGTGTGTGCCAAGTCGATGGGGTCGGACAGCCTAAGAGGACAGCCAGGAGGCCGCCAGGGTGCAGGGCCTAGCGGGGCACGCACAGGCCACAGTCACTCTACTCGGGTTGGTCCTGACGCATGCCTTGGCCTTGGGGGACTTAACCAGGCGTCTGGGCAGAGCGGAAGCCGGTGAGAAAGGCTTCGTCCCTGAAAGACAGCTCATCCAAGACAGGGTACATGCCACAGAACAGGCGGTGGGGCACAGAGGGCGCGGGCCCCCGGTACGGTCAGTGCCCACGCGGAGCAATGCCCTCCTGAGGGTCTTTGTGTCCCGTCAGCCTGTGACAGGTTTACCTTCCTGCACCTGGGAGGTGCGGACAGCACACAGGTGATGCCACAGCTCGGGGAGATGCTCTTCTGTCTGACGAACCGGTGCCCAGAGGAGTTCGAGTCTTATGGCTGTTACTGCGGACACGAAGGCCAAGGTGAACCAAGGGACGCCCTGGACAGGTACGGGCTGGCGAGCGTGGTGGGCCAGGGGTCTCCACCGCCCCTGCCTTGGACATCCCTTGAGGACTCACAGACCGCTGTTGCTTGCATGACCTCACTCAGGGTGGCTCGTCACTGTCATAGGCCCATTTTCCTGAGCGGCTGAGGCTCAGACTTGTCTGACATCATTCAGCTCCCAAGGGGCAGCGCCAGACAGACCTAGATCTTTTGATTTGGGGGCCTAGAACCCCACCCCAAACACTTCCCAGCTGTCTGGAGCAGCTCAGCCTGCAAAGACACTTATTGGCTGGAGCCATCCCTAGAGTCCGCCAAGATAGCTCCTCTGCTCTCTCTCCAGGCGGGGGCCACGTGAGGTGCCGTAGAGACATGGGATTAGAGGTTCCACTACGTAAAGAGGGGGGTCACTGCTAAGTCTACCTTTTCTGTAAACTGAAAACAGGACCCCGTCCTCAACACCCTCTATTTCCATCGGTTGGAAAATTACTGTACTGAATGGGAAAAAGCATTCATCTTGGCAGTCCATAGTATCCCAACAAAAATATGAAAAAACAATTTTTTTATAATACTGAGCTGTGTGCAGTGTGAGTGCCACGGCCCTTGATGTGGTGGTGTGTTTGTGCAGTGCACAACCTGAACGACCAGACGCGGGGCTCCTGGCGTGCACCAGCCCGGCGCACACCGGCTGGCCGGCTCTGGCTCTCCCCGGCCCTGACGCGGGGGGTCCTGGGGCAGCAGGGAGCTGCGGGCAGTCAGGGTTTCCCTCGGTCTTAGGTGCTGTTTGTCCCATCACTGCTGCCTGGAGCAGGTGAGGAGACTGGGCTGCCTGCTGGAGAGGCGTCCTCGGTCCCCGGTGGTGTGTACGGACGGGACACCCAAGTGTAAGTGCCACCTGCGGGGCTGCGTGGCGGGTCCTTCCCTCACTGAGGTCGGCGTCGTGACCACAGCTCGTGCCGCCAGGTGCTTTCTTCTCAGCACCTTTTCCTCTCTAACGTGACTTAATGCTGTCTTTGAGGTGCATATTGGCACCCGTTCCACTGAGGAGGAGACTCAAGTTCTAGGGGCGAAGCCAGCTGCCTAAAGCGTGGGGCTGGTCAGGAGCAGCCTCGGGGACACAGCGAGGGGCCACGCTTCTGAGCGCTTCCCGTTGGCGGTCCTAAGCTCTTGCTGCGTTTGAGCAAGGGTCCATCCTCACAGCCATCCCAGGTCGTAGCACTAGGCATCTCCCCCTCGTGCAGAGGTGGTGGCCGAGGTCCAAGGTCACACAGGTAGACTCAATGACAGAGCTGGGGTTGGGACTGTCAAACCTCATTGCCTCAGACCCGGAACTGGGTGTCTTCGTGCCAGGGGGGTTCTGCCTAAGAAGCAGAGCCCTTTCCCCAAGTGCCATATTCTCGGGGACCCCCTAAAGGACAGCAGCCTGAGGGAGAGGTGGGCCCCAGCCCTACTCCTCCTGGTCCTGGAGGCGCCCGTGACAGCTCGGGGCTTCAGGTGGGGACAGCTGCAAACGGGCCCGGGCCCCACAACAGCGTCGCCCTTACACAAATCCAGGCTTGCTCTGGCCCTGGCTCCGTCCGCCTCCCTGGCTCCTCACCCATGTCGGTGCCTGGGTCTCCCTCACGCCTGGCAGTTTAAAAGGCGCCCCACGGCCTTTGCAGGTGCCTTGCGAGCGCTGATCTCTCCTGCTCCTCTCGTGTGGGAGCCGTGGGCACGCCGTCAGCCCTCTTTCCTCTCCGCTGCAACCCCTCCCCACGTCACAGGCACCTCCGTGCCATCCTGTCCTGTAGGATCACGTGTGCCACTCACGTCCCGGGACCCCTGTGCTTACACGTCATAATCATAGCATTCTGAAAACTCCTGAAGTTTAGGATCATGTGGTTCTGTAGTGTCAGAAGAGGAAGTGGGTGTTGGGGTGGGGGTGGGACTTTCATGTGCAGCGAGGTTAGGGAGATGGACAGGTACCAGATCATGAACCCAAGACTGAAACCCTGTTGGGGAAAAGGGCAGAGGTGGGGAAGAGCCCATGGATGACGGGATCGGATTACTACTGCCGAGTGATGCAGTCATGCCGCAAGGCCTCACCTGCCCAGCTGAAGGCTCCCCTATGCCCCCCGTGTCACAGAGCCCCGCATGCTGCATTTGTAGCTCACATGACCCCTCAATTCTGACCTCAGCTCAGGGCATCCCGGAGCCCACACTGTGCTGTGCTGTCACGAGGCACAGGCTGCTTGGGGGGCCGCAGGCTTACGTGTGTCCCTCTCCTCTGCCTGCTGCTGAAATGCCACAGGTGTGTCTAGGCCCGACGTGAGGGCCAGTGCGGGCCAGCTGGGGAGGCAGGGTGATGAGAAAACAATCTGACCTGGTGGGTGACACTTCACAGTGGGGTCGGACAAAAAAATCCAAAAGACCGGACCCGTCTTTGCAAACTCCAGCAGACGACAAGGATATCTGCAGAATGCGTGTCTATGTCTAAGCACCTGGAAACACGCTATTTCACTGGGTCACACAGATGCTCTCCACGCCCACTCCCCATGAGGTGCAAGTGAAACACTCGAGAAATGGGGTCAGGTTGCCAGAGCTAGCAAATGGAAATGCAGCTGTTTGTACCTGCTGTGATGGAACCACAGGGTGGGACTGGATGGAAGCCCCCAGGAAAGACGCTCCATTTAGCCGGGGCTCAGGGACGCTTTCTGGAAGCGGGGTCTTCACACCTAAGTGTGAGTTCATCAGGAGGAGAAGGTTGAGAGTTATTTCCAATAGCAGCATCAGCAGAGGCTGGACGCCAAGAGGTTCAAGACGGGGTGAGGACGGATGGGGCCACACCGGCCGTGGGGCCGCCGTGGGGCCTTCCCTTAACCACCGGACCACGTCTCATGCCTGCTCTTCCGTTCTCACCTTCCCAGGTGCAGGGCGGAGCCTGTGTGCGAAGCTGCTCTGTGCCTGCGACCAGACTGCGGCTGAGTGCATGGCCTCTGCCCCCTTCAACGAGAGTCTCAGGTCCTCGGGCAGACAGCAGTGCCAAGGCCACCAGCCACCCTGTGAGGACAGTGTACACGGAGAGCACGCAGCTTCCTCCCCGGGATCCAGCTCCGAGGAGAACAGCGAGGAGGCCCTGCCCCAAGCGGAGCCCCTGAGACGAACCAGAAGATTTCTGGGGAAGGCAGTGGGCCCCGTGGGGACCGGGCCACAACGTGGCCCCAGATAAATCCCCTGAGGAAATGACAGGCACACCCTGCTGTTCTGTTCCTCCAGTTATGGTAACCTCTTTGGGCCTCGGTCTCCTTCCCCGTTGCCTGAGGTGGGGGGACCCTTGCACATGTAGGTTGGGACCTGCCAGCTCACGTTCAATGTGCATGTGCAGAGGGCAGACACGGTGTGGCTCTGCACTCCCTGTACCACGGAAGTCCAATAAACATTCTGATCGGCTTTTTATGTTTTGAAGAGATGTTGTAGGTACTGATGCATGAAACAGATGTGGACGTGAGATGTCAGAGGTGACTCCCTAAACTCTGAAAGCCGATGTCTTCTATTAAAAAAAAAAAAAAATGAAGGGAGTCTATTCCATAAGTATCCAGCCATGGAATATGAAAAACAGAGGCATTTAGGGCTGGATTTTTTCGGGACAGCCCTTGTATTTAGTCAGTCTTATGAGCTCACCCATGGGTCAGCAATAACTCGGCAAAGATACATGCCAAGGATTGAGGTGACAGTTTTTTTGATATGTGCTCTGAAAATACACTTGCCATTCTCGTTATTATGAGAGTGGCCACAAGGTACAGCCACCACGATGAAGAATCACCCCTTACTATGTCGTGGGTCCTGGCCTTTGTTTTTTAATGTGGCTTTATCCCCGTGTCTGGAAGGTTAGGGAATGCAACTGCCCACTAGGCCACATGCACATGGAAATTAGGGAGCCATCCCACACATTCATTACTGAGATTTTAACTGGGCAAGAGGCAATATGCCACCAGATGCCCTAAAATCTTCTACCTTTAAAGATCCCTCCCTGGCTCAGTAAGCGAGACGGGGGGAATCTGAGCTGTTAAAGTTGAGTGTCAGACCAGATGAGGCTACACTGGACATCTCTGCCTGGTTCTGCATCGTCAGGTCCCCACCTCTCACTCCAGACATGGCTGTGACAAGCAGTCCCACACAGGCTGTGACCTCCTCATTCACGGAGGTGGGGTCTGACAAGGTCTGCCTCCTGGGCTCCCACACGGCCTGCATTCTCACACGGGACCCCCTGGGAAACTTGAGCACACAGAATCCAGGAATGTGGGGGAGTTCATGGCAACAGGGCCTGGACCATGAACAGAAGCCAAAGGATCCATGTTTCACTGACTTCCTTCCCCTGGGTGGACAGTGCTCGGATAACCTCGTGTAGACACCTTAGAGCAGGCGTGTCCACCCTGTGGCCAAGGACGGCTTTGAATGCGGCCCAACCCAAATCCTCACAACAGTATGAGATGGTTTTTGCAACTGTTTGGGGTTTTGTTTGTTTGTTTGTTTTTAGCTCATGAGCTATTGTTAGTGTTAGTGTATGCTATGTGTGGCCCAAGAAAATTCTTCTTCCAATGTGGCCCGGGGAAGCCACAAGGTTGGACACTCTGCCTTAGACTGTCCAGTAGGATGGCTCTCCAGTCACCCGCAGTGATGGCAATTCACAAATGCTCTGAGGGAGCTTCCCTCCTTCCATTTCAAGGGTTCCCTTGGGTCACGTCCCAGAGTAGGCCTTTGTCTTCAGCTCTGCTGTAGAAGAACCCAGGCTAACAGTGTGCATCTGACTCAAAGTGTAAGTAAAGGCAAATACAGGAAACGAAGCGGCCGAATTGGGTGTTCTTTTTCTGCTTTTTCATTCATTTGAACTTGGTACTTGAGATCAATAATTAATCAGATGAGAAAATAGCTAACAGGATCCAACAATCTGCTACCTCATAGCAAATCACAGACTGATCAGTCCCTTCCCTCAGGTGGTGTAGCCAGGCAGTGGCAGGGCTGGATTTGAACCCAGGGCCTATGATCCTCATCACTTTGCTACACTAACACACGTCCCCGAAGCCATCAGGCTGTGTGATGTGCAGCTCTGCGAGCGCTACAAGCAGAGCAGGCTGGCAGATTGCCCTGGAGAGCTGCTATCATTTCTCTGTGCTGTTGACACAGCAGGGAGGCAGGGCTGGGACACAGGCGTTGAGGCCGGCAGGAGACAAGGCTGAGCTTCCAGAAGTTCTCGCTGCGACCTTCAGCTCAGCCCCTCTCAGCACGCTGGTCTGACGCTGCCAGTGTCCCAGGCTGAAGCCACTTGGCAGCCTGATTTTCATGAGGACTTCCCACTTTTAGCTAACGGAAAATATGGAATAAAGTTAACTTAATAAATGCAATGATAGCAATTATAAAACGTGTTTTTACAAAAGTATTTTGATTTTGTTTTACTGCTTACATATGAACTGCACAGTGAATTTTACATTTCAAAAAACCTCACTTCATTACATTTATTACATATATTGGCATGAATAAGAAAAATGAGTTCCATTTTCAGATGGGAAGAAGAGAAATATTTTGAGGGGAAGTTAACTGCTGGCAAAGTGTAGTACTATTCTAAAAGGTGATGGGTTCAGAAGTACCTGTGAAGCGTGTGTGTATGTGTTCAGGTTAACGCCAATGACACACTCTATACAAGCAGTCAAAGACAAGCATAGGAAGACCACCGAAATGTTTACTCCATGTCAAGAAAAAACTGAACGATCTAAGCAACTGTGTACAGCAAAAAGAGAGTGAGTTAACAGTTTTTATTAAGAGTTTTAAATATCTACAAAAATATAGCAACACAGTGAAGGTGAACAGGTCCTAACCTTTCAGTCTCCAAGCTGGCCACAATACAGCATGACACCTAATACCTGCAGGGTCTCCTGCAGCCTCCCGGAAGGGACAAGCCCAAGAACAGACCTGTCTCTTAGGAATCACTGTTAACAAGACCAGTTCAGTAACCGAAGACACAAAGAAGTCCACTGTGATTTAAAAACAAGGAAAACCCCCACAAAACCCAAATCAACAGTTTATAAACAGATGAAGGCACGAAAACATTAATTGAAATGATTTTCCTTTACATGCAATAATACATGCATTTATAAATCACAGAGAAACATGAACTTTCATAGAGCAAACTTTGTTCTGCATGAGTGCCAACGAATATAGATCTTTTCTTATCCTATTAAATTATAGATTTTCATACAAAAGCACACAGTGTTCATCTACAAAATGACATCCGAACGGATGATGATGGTTTTTGCATGTCCCCCTGCTTTGATTTTTTTAAATGCACAAAAATTAATATCCTTCTTTAAATATACAGAAGAAAAAAAGGAAAATAAAAAATAGTAATATTTGGCTTATTAAATGGTCAAACATTTTGGCTGATCAAGAGGCCAAGTTACAGTGACAGCTGCAATGGGGCCATAACCCCAGTGGTGAGTGCACTATTATTCTGAACACAAGGTCTTCTTCATCTACATTTAATAAAGTACCATTTTCTAGGTGTAAATGAATAGGATCGTTTGTAGCAACATGTTTCAAGATAATGTACTTTGGTTTAAATATTCAAAACAGTTCAAGTATGCTTCCTTACTTTTTTTGTTTCTACTACAGGTGCTCAACAAATCATAAACAGGAAATTATAACATGCCTTTCTTCACTGCAATTTCTCAAACAAAAACAAAAGCTAAAAACTGATTTGTTTTTGAGCTACAATTGTTGATAGGTAAATTTTTTTTATGTAAAAAAAAGTAAAATCTGAAAAGGTAGTATTATAGAACTATAAACAGGTTATGTGATAAAAATGTCCTAAGAGAATGCTATGAGTTGCAAAGGAAGCTGCTCATTTTGCTATGTAATGGAATTCACTACAGTGTCCACGGTTTTAAGAAAATACTCCGGGTCTGTCAGCACACGCGTACAGCGTCAGTATGTTTCATCGACAGACGCTGACACGGACGACCCCCAGCACACGTGACGGCTAAAACCACAGGCACTCTTTTTGAATGCCATCTAACAAATCCTAAACAGAGATGCACGCATGCTACTGTTCAAATCTTAAAAAATTAAAAGTATGTTTTGGTAATTTTCTGACTATGAGGATTTAAAACAATGCACAATAAAAAATGTAGATTAATGTTTTTTTAATAAAAATCAAAATGCACATTCTTCACAGGAGAACCAGTAGCTGTTTAAGTGCCTTTTTTTCTATACTAAATATATAGCTCATTTAATTCATGAAGCCACAGCAAAATACCACTATAATTTCAAAGCCCAGCCTGTAGACTAATACATCCTCTGACGTAAAAAATATTGCACAGTTCAGTGTCCCGAGAGAGAGCGCCGAGCCTCCCAAGGAAACTGGCCACACCCTCGGCAGGAAATACAGTATTACGAGAACGAGACACTTTAAAGTATGGCGACTTCAGGGTCATAGTCCAGAAACATTGTTCAACAAATGTCACTACCATAAACAAGCTGCGGAATGCCTATTATGTACCCTGTGTTATCACGGTGAAGGAACACAGGGATGCCTGACACCACATCTAAACATGGGGACAAAGGCCTCACACCGGCAGAATGTGCTTTGCTCTTGCAGATAACCAAAGTCGAAAGCAGTTCTACTTCTAAGCAGCTGTGTCAATGTGTAAGAAACAGTACACCCCGCAAACGTCTTCAATCCTCCTAAGGCTTAGCTGTCTCTTAAATTACATGTCTGTGAAAAGTTTAAGATGTATTATTCAACAGTGAAATGAGGTGAGACCAGTATATGTTTACCTTTAAAAGCCAAAGGAACCTCAAAAAAAAAAAACATTTAACATGGCATTAAGTCTACCTTCAAAAGGACTCTACACCATATATATTTCTAAATGTCTCACACGGTATGCCAAGCATTTGGTTCAAGGTAAGTTCCATCGTTATTTTCAATACTCATACATACAGTAAGTCAAGAGGCTGGCCTTAATTTGCAGGCGGTGCAATCCTGTGCCGAGGTCTCCCTGGGCCACTCAGTACACACACAGATCTGGGAACTTCATCTCATAGACTGGGACAGACTGGTACTGGGCATGCCCGGAAGTGATGGTCAGGGTTCCCGATGGACTGGGAGGAGGGCTGTAACAGAAGAGGAGGTCTGTCAGGAGGTGTATTTAAAAGCTGCTCAGTCTATGGCCATACCACCCTGAACATGCCCGATCTCGTCTGATCTCGGAAGCTAAAAGCTGCTCCTTTCACGGGGCACTCTGACCGCTGCCCAATTTTTGGGTTACCACTAATGCCAAATATCTTCGTAGATTTAATATCCATTTTATGTTTCTTTTAAAATGAATTGTCTATTTGAGGCCACTGCATCTCTTTCTACTCAGATGCTTTTTCTCTTATCCATTTGGGAAACTAATCTTTTGTCATATGATGCAGATGCTTTTCTTTTCACAATTCATTATTTAATTTTTAACTTTTTTTTTTTTTGCACAGTGCTTATAAACCTTACAGAAACTCAATTATTTTCTTATGATTTCTAGTTTTTGTGTATGCTAAGGAAAACTTTCCCCAGATGAAGATTATAAAAAATATTCCTGTATAAGTTCTCATATTTCCATGTATTTTTGTAAACAGAGTTAACATTTTCTGTTTTGGTAAAGGAAGTCGACTCTCCCTCTTAACAGCCTTAGGCAGCTGTCCAAACAACAGCTGTTAGACGTCTGTTCTCCCCCCTTGCATTGTCCTCCACAGCATTTTCCTGACTGCTTTATATGTGGGATCTTCCAGTGTCTTTAGCATAACTTGTTCTGGTAAAAAAAAAAACTGTTAAGATTTTGACTAAAACTATAAATTGATTTGCAGAGAACTTATGTATTTAAGATATTAATTTCCTATCCAATAACAAGGTATGAGTTTCCTTTATTTAAGTATTTTTGTGCATATTTCAGAGATTTATGGTTATTTCATTTAAGTCATATAGTTCTTTGAATTTGTTAGTATTTTATCATTATGACTGTATTTCACTGAGTGATGAATTTTCATTAATTATGTATAAATATAATTATCTAATTCAACTGGTTGTCCTATATTTTCCTGATATAATTATTCTATCTTTGGCAATTAATAATTATTTTGCAATTACTGGTCCAGTATTTATAACATCATTTTATCTTTTTATTGAGGGATCATTTTTACAGAGTGAAGTGCAGATATTAAGTGTACTGTTGGACAAGAACTGACACATATATAAACCCCTGTGAATCACACCCTAATAAAGATACTGAACACCTTCCTCTGTGTCCCTAACCAGTTGATTTCTCCGTACTCCCCCACCCCCCACCCCCATACACACACACATCCAGCAACTGAGTTCTGACCTGTCACGAAGACTAGTGTTGCTTGTTCCTGCGTTTCACCTGAATGGTCCATACAAGTTATACTCTTTCATGTCTGACTTCTTTTGCTCAATATGTTTTTTTAGTTGATTAAAAAAAAAAGTACTCCTTTTTCCTGCTGAGTAGTATTTCACCATAGTAACAACACCACTACTGGCCTGTTGCCTACCCATTCTCCTTTTGAACGTTTGGTAATTACAAGAAAAGCTGCTAAGGCAACTTACCAAATGCAAATCTGTCAAACGAGAACTGAAAATTCTTAAGTCCAGTCAATTTCTCTGTGTCATGTAAGCTATCTGGAATGACTACTTCCTAAGTAGGTGACCTTGGATAAGTTACCTAACTTCTATGTGCCTCTATTTCTACACCTGTAAAGTAAAAATAATCATTACTTATTTTTTAGGTTTGTTGTAAATATTAAATAAAATAATGCTCTTAGCACAGAGCCTAAACACCGTAAGTGTTCAATAACTAACTATAGTAGAATCTCCATTAACCAGAACTCAAGCAACTGGCAAAAAAATCTTGCTGGTTGCTTGAGGTTTGCCAGTTGTGTGAGTTCCAGTTAGTGGAGAGTCTGCTTATATTTATCTGGCATCTACCAATCCCCATGGGTGCCAGTTAACTGAGAGTCTACTATGTATTACTGGTAAGTGTTCAACAGATGCTAACTATTAGTAGCAACTACAATACCAACAAAACAGAGTTAGTCATAACACTTACTCTAAAATGTTAAACCTACAGTATGACAGAATGGTTAAGTGTACCGTGGTCGTCTCTAGCAATTCTCCTTTTAAGAGCATGGGTTAGGAATCTGCATTTTGATTTTTCCACTCACTAGCTGGATGACCTGCAGCATTTACTTTACTTCTCTAAGCCTCAGTGTCTTTACCTGGGAAGTGAAAAAAAAAAAAAAAAAAAAAAACAACTAGCATCTACCTAACTTTTCAGGGCTGTGGTGAGGATTAGGAAACCTAACAGATTTAAGCAAGTAGCATAAGATTAAGTGCACAGCAGACAGTTACTATTATAACTAGCAGCACCCAAGAAGTAAATGCCCACACCCAGCAATTTTCTCTGAACCTAAGGTATGTCACATGTTGCATATTTTAGTCCAATTCTCTGTTTTGAAATTTCATAAATAAGTGATTCCTAACTCACTGGTGGGTGGCAGAATGGTGGGGAAATGCCTAGAATAAGATGGGATACTGATGAAAAACATGCCTTGTGTAAATGAAGGGAGAAGAAAGGCTAAAATAAAAAAGAAAGTGGGTAAGAGTATGTACCTGCCTCTTCTACTGATAGGATACTGGGGTTGAAGCAAAAGAGACTCCGTTACTCAAGTTAAAAATATAAAAGATAGGGCTGATGTAGAAGAAAATTCTACAAACACAGCTCTCATGAGTGGCTACTCAACTGCCTTCTCACACAAAGGTAGATTCCAGGCTGAAGTCAACAGAACAGCGTGCAGAAGTGCTCTCTCCAGGTGAAACCCGGCACTCCCTCTCACACATTCTGTTACTTACTAACCAGTGCTCTAAAACATGTGGTACCTAATGTACTTCAGGATAACTAAAGCACGCGATCTCAGGATAACTAAAGCACGTGACCTCGGGATAACTAAAGCACGTGACCCAGGGATAACTAAAGCACGTGCACGTGACCTCAGGATAACTAAAGCACGTGACCTCGGGATAACTAAAGGATGTTAGGTACAATATGTTTTAGAGCATAGGACAACTGACAACAGGACTCAAATGGTTATGATTTAGGAAAGTCCAAGGGAAGTTCAGTAATTCAAGAGAGCCACCTGTGCAGTAGAATCGCTACTGCCCCAGAAAGAACCATGAGGTTGAACCATAAAAAACTGTAGCTTTTGCAGGTCAAAATGGTTTAACATGAGAAATTACCTGGTTAAACATATCATTAGATGGCAAGTCTTCCAAATTACCCAGATGTCCTTTTAGGACCATTCTGAAGGAAAGGACAACCTATATGGAGAGCTAGAAAAGCCGCAAGGCCCCTGGACAGGAAATGGTCCCAAATTCTCTGCAGCACACAGTGACTAAGACCAAGGCACTTGTCTGACCTCGTGTTTACCTCAAGTGGAAAGCACGTTTCTTAAAATCGGCCACAAGTTTATAGGGGCCTGACAGGCCCTATTTTGTCATTGTTTTATTGCTATTCTAGTAACAAAATCCTTACCGGATGGTGAGTTCCAGTATTTGAGCAAGTCTATCATGAAGCAAGTTAGCCTACAAAGGAGAAAAAAAATTGTTAAGAATGGGATTTATGTTCCAAATATGCATAACATGAATGCAATTTAAAGGGCAAAGTATAATTGTCAATATTAAGCTGATGGTACAGAATGCTTGAATGTTTTAGTTTTATGTCTCTCATACTGGAATGTAATATAAAGTTTCTCTTTCATTTCTTTCCTAGTCTCAATGGTAAAAAGAAGCCAACAGACACAAAACAAAATACCCAAGAGCAAAATCACAGAAAACCGCTGCAAAAAAATGATCAAAGCAACAAGGATCATTAACATGTAGTTTGGGATCTGCCATTTCCATCAGCTTCTATGACACCAAGAAACTGTTTAGGCTTCACAGCTCCGCCTTCAAAGTTTTCAGTCCCTATGGATACATGACGGTGTGTTCTGCTGACTCCCCAAAGCTCAGAATCTACCAACCGACCGACCGACCGATCACCAAGAACGTTTCCACAAAAATCACACGCCACCCCCCGCCCCCTTCCCCGTCTGCTCACTCACTTTGGATTCACACTGTGCTGCTATTTCTTCAAAAGGTGCTTTCTGGAATTTCTCTATCACAAGACGCCTCTTTTCTTTTTCCTGTTCTTCCATTCCACTGGTATCTATACAAATGTTTATGAAGACCCGTGAAAAGGAATACACAATCTCACAGAACCTTGCCAGTGACCATAAGAGCAAATGATCTCAATAAAGGTAATTTACAGGACTACTTTTATAAGCAAAACAAAGCAGAAAGCATAGTATCCTTGAAATACCTTAGTTAAGGCTAGAAAGCACACATGTAAAACAGTTTTTTAAATCTAAGGGTTAAAACTACACAAGACCCCTTTCCACAGACTATCTCTTATCTCTCTTACCAAAAAGGCAGAACATGGTAATGTCCTACAAGTTCACAACTTCAAGATCTTTCCTAAAGGATGATTCTTTTACTAGTACTATGCCTTTGCACAGATGAGGCACCGGAAATTTGCTAAACTTGATACTGAATGGCATAATACAGACAGAGTCATTTGGAACCATATTGGTTTAGCCTTTTCCGTTTATTTACCACAATTTGAAAAGGGATTTTTTTTTTTTTAAATCTTAAGATGATGTGTGTTCTAGCCAAAGTTTGTGAAATAGTAAAATAATAAATGTTTTTGATACTATAACTGTCTGTTTGCTTAAGAATATGAAAAGAAGGCTAATTTATGGCTTATTTACTGATGGTCTACTGTAACTCAGTGATTCCTCAGGGTTTTGTATTTCCTGGTTGAGAATTTCATAGAATGAAATTGTACAATGTCCAAGTTTCCTTACACAAAGCCGCCTTGCAGGTAGACAAACTGCAGGTGACAGTTAGCTAGTTTTAAAAAGTGGAAATAGCAGGTTGAAAGGAAATAGGTAGTATATTTTTTCCTTTGAAATAATGGCAAGTTAACAGAGTGGGAGAATTTGTGTACTTCTGAATGATTATGACAGAATTATGATCGCCTATTGCTCAAATGTGCTAGTGGCTGGCAGGAAACATAAATGTTTGAATGTCAGGGAAAAGCCTTGGGAAAGAAGGGGACTTGTGGGGAAAAAAAGGGGACTTCTGGAAACCAGGCATGTCCCCCACCCCACCCCCACCAAGCTTTAAGTATTCACATGCAATTAATGGAAACAACACTTGCACCTAAACTTGGCCTGCAGGGAGCAAGTCTCCTTTCCTTAGGTTAGTCTAGCTGTTCTCAACTTTCTGGTTTTAAGACTCCTTTACATTCTTAAAAATTACTGAGAAAACCAAAGAGTTTTTTAAACGAGTGTTATTATCCATTGATATTTTTCATATTAGTACACAAAATTGAGAAACTCTAAAGACATTTATTAATTCATTTAGAAATAATGAAATCATTGTATGTTAATATAAATAACATCGGTTCAATGAAAAAAATAATGGTATTTTCCACAATAAACAAAATTAGTGAAGAGTGGCATTGTTTTATATTTTCACAAATCCTTTTAATTGTGGCTTAATTGAAGGCAGCTGGATTCTATCTGCAAATGCATTCGATCTGCTGCAATATGTTATTTTGGTTGAAGTAGATAAAGAAAATCCAGCCCTGCAGAGACAGATGCTTGTAAAGGAAAGAGTATTTTATTAGCCTTGTCACAGAATTGTTGCTATATCTCCTTGGACCCTACAGCAAAACTTGACAAGTGGTAGTTTCTTAAAAGTTAGCTGCAATGTGGAATTTAAAACCTTATTAATAAACCTTCTGCAATGGGGTACGTTAAAACCTGTTTATCGGTGTTGCACTTTGAATAGATCTTTACTCATGCATGATTTTGTAACATCATGCAGTGGTCACATGGAATACTGGTCCACTGCCTTATACAGATCCTCTCAGGGTAGACATTTCATTTTGAAATTAAAAAAAAAAAAAAAAAAATCACACTTGTTATTACCATTGACCTCATTAAAAACATCTTCACATACTGGGAAGCTGTCAAATTCACAGTGGCAGACTGTTTCAAAATTCTAATTTTGTTCAAAAGTGCCAATTTTATCACTGGGAGCAAATACTCAGTGTGTTCTGTTTTGTTCTGTTTTCTCTTGAAGTGATAGCCTCACTTCATTTATTTTCCAGAAAAAGTCTGCCAAATACTACAGGTTTTCTGTCAGTCTTGGTGTTTCTTGGAAAAAAAAAATAAAGACTAGCTCAGCTTGCAAGTCAAGGCAGTCAAAGAAGTATGTATGTGTACTTCCCAAAGACATGAACTCCTGGGTGGGGAGGTAATGAAATTAATAATTTATACTCATTGAGGGCATTCTTAAGTAAATCTTCTTTTTGAAAATAACTGCAGAGTCTGGTGCTGAAGAACGCGATGGCCATTAGTGCAGTGTGACGCCACCGACTCCGTTCACGTTCATCAGAAAGGCTAGCAGTGCTTCGTGCTACAGTGAAAATACTTTGTGACTGCCTGGGTCCCCTGACAGAATCTGCTCCAGGCCTCCAGGGCCCACAGCCATGCAGTGAGAGTCACTGCCCTAGACTGTAAATTCCTCGACAAGTCTTAATGTTCTTTAAATGTCTCCAAGTAACTTGTACGGAATGGGTATTCAAAAATTGCTTACTGAATTCAGTTAATTTTATTTTGGTAAATTTTCTACTTTATTATAGTAAGAAAGAAAAAATCCTCTAAAATGGATTAAGCCAAAAGGGGTCAGATTTTATTTCATGTATGATGGGTGTGGAAGCACTTCACACGTCCCTGATTAAGATATTCTTATTGTAATATCCCTGAAAAAATGAGAGCCGGTGTCTACCCTATATTGCTTTATCAATTAGAAATGAGTTAGCATAAAGGCCTCATTAGTCTAGCAGTAATTAATATTAATACTTAACTGAAGGAACCATTTTAAAATAAAAAAGAGGCAAGTTACATAAGATAAAACTTATTTCCATAAAGGCCAAAGGAAACAAAATCAGAACATATTTTATACAAAGATAAGTGAAGACTCCAGAGTCTCTGTGACCTGGGCATCAAGTCTGGCTCCAGTATTTACTAGCTGTGTGATCGCAGGAGAATTTGTTAAGTTCTCTGCCTCAGTGTTCTCACTGATACAACAGCAAGGATTAATGAGAGATTCCGCCATGCCCACTGACAATCTCAGCCAGTCCCCTCTCTTACTCTGTTCGAGACACGCCTCTGATTATACCATTAGACCTGCTAAAAATCACTCAATTTACTTTTCTTCAAAATTTCATGCACACATTTCCTACGAAAGGAAAATACACTGACTATTCCTCATAAGTTCATGCAGCCTGCATGCTGGCCACCAAGTAAGAATGGCATTGAAATACACTGTGACGTGCTTGCATAACTCTAGAAAAGTCAGTCTATAAAAAAGAAAAGAATTATCTATGACAAGACAGGATGACCACAAAAGCCTAAAGAAAGTAGCTAAAAAAAATCGATTACATATTTATATAGAAATCAAGGGTGGGTGTGTGTGTACGTCCTCTGTCTCTATGTGGCATCTAAACGAGCACTAAGATAAGATAAGATAAGCAGTGTAGCAGAGTTAACAAGCAAAGTAGTAGGAGAAAAAAAAATCTCACCAATTGCTTTCTTTAATGCTTCAAAGGTGATTTCTTCAGTGCTATTTACCTAGAAAAAAGTGATTTTAAGTAAGAGAGTTACTATAAATAATATCTTCACCTAGTTACAGTCAGAACTTTTACACATTGCTGTCTTCTTGCATTGGCTTGATTTGTGATTATTCTGCCCAGTGTCAAATAACCTTCACTTTTCCACCGGCCAGGACAATGGCCTGCTGCAGCAAACGAGGCTACAGGCTAACACCAGGCTGGCAGGGTTCGCATCCCCTAGGCAGCCCCACTGCTGCTGAGTCACCGAGCTCAGTCTCAGTGATGTCATGTGCAGCAAGCACTGAGTCCCACGGACTGAACCATGCTCTATTAGTGAACAGTGCTTGGAAATATTCAAGCCAGAGATTATACATAAATACAGTTTCAGCCATGTAACAAATGAAAACTAAGCACTCTGTAGCCTCTACAATTTTGGCACCACATACAGTTTACAAATTAAAAAGGAAATAATCTAAAACTTTAAGTGGTTTAAAAGAACCAGTACTTTGGGACATGTCCAACAGTTCATCAACAGCTTAAAATCATCTTATTCTCGCTCTTCTAAGGTCAACCACCAAGTCCTATTCTCCAGAAATGCCCTTTCACTGGGGTTTTCAGATCTCTCTCTGGCTTTGAGTTACGTAAAAGGTATGAAACCAACGGCATTACGATAAAAAAGAAAACATCAGTTATGCCTTCGTGGCACCAGCACATTTTCAGGAGGAATAGTTTGCCCAGTTACCATAGTGTCTCTGAATAAAAATTAAGAAACCATACATGAGTGCTTGCCTGGGGCTCTGGCCATCCCTAAGTTTAGCTCATGAGCTCCTTTTGCTAAGTCTAAGGCAGCTAGACTACCGAAAGCAAAAGACTTCTGCTTTGCACCTTAGTTTCTCTCCAATACAAAGGTTTTTGCTGGAACTCAAGCAGCAAGAGTTCCACTCCTTCAGTTTTTCTGCCGAAGGCTCTTATTTCTAGTTGAAGTCTGATTAGACATGGGAA
This sequence comes from Lyroderma lyra, assembly GCA_004026885.1. Lineage (NCBI taxonomy): Eukaryota > Metazoa > Chordata > Mammalia > Chiroptera > Megadermatidae > Lyroderma > Lyroderma lyra. The sequence goes on from PVJL010003289.1 coordinate 23,104, forward strand.
TCTCTAGTTGCTTTGTTCTAGATATCTGGAGCAGATATATAAGATTAGGCTCTGGGTGGTGAATTATTTGTACCTATGAGCAATCTGTAACAGTAGTTCAATGAAAAAAATCTGCTGTTTTTACAACTGGTTAGGAGCTGTTAGACTTCTGAGAAACGATGATAGTGTATGGGAGAGAGCCCTGGAGAAGACAGGAAGCCAGTATTCCTCTTACATCTAACTGTGACTTATTACCTGCTCCCCCTGGCTGAGTGAAAGGCCAAATGGCGCACTTTACGTAGTAACTCTTCATCCTTATTCGTTCTTGTTCTGCTTGATTCGGATCATTCTGATTCAGTCTCCCGGCATCAGAACCAAGTCATTCCGCTCCATCCTTTTCTTTCTTAAGTCACTGTTGGTCCCACCCATGCTGCCTTTAGAACAGGGTCCTCCTGCCCTCCTGCCCGTCTTCCCTGTCCCCAGCCTGGATACCCCGGGGGCTCGTGACCGCCAGTGGAGGCTACTGTAAGGACCTCTGCTCTCTGCCTTCCAATTCAGCCTGGTCACGCTTTATGAAAGCATAGCTCTGACAATGACACCACCCAGATTTCTATAATTTGGCTTCAAAAAGATCAATCGCTTTATCGAGTGTTGAATGGTTCGCATTTCTCACACAGTGCAGCTGCTGAATAGAGCCACCTACTTCAATCTGGTGCTCGCCTGAACTAGAACCTGCTCCAGCTCACAGGAAACACCGGCCGTGTGCAGTTATGGGGAAACGGTGCAGAGGCACCAACCTCGGGGAGTTACAACACTCGTTTCCTCTTCGTGACTTCGCCTTATTTGTGATCTGTGACTAACGAGACTGCACAACACCCTTGGGCCCACGCTGAGTCTGCTATTTGTCTTTCTCCAGTCAGCCTAGTTGTTATGTCACTGCTACGGATACGTCAGTGATTTTATAGCCTCTAGCACGGCAGTCTCCTCTTATTACTCTAAGTTATAATGCGAAATCTAATGCTATCACAACGCATGTTAAATCTGTGTATCTTTATAGATAGCTGAAATGAACTCAGCAAAAATAAATTATAAGTAAGTTCATGACTAAATCAGATTCATTTCTCTGAACAATTCAACTGGGGATAATTTACAGCTCTATTTGCTCCTATCTGAAAGTGTAAAGGGACAAAAAATTCTTTTAAACTAATGTCCATCTCAAGACAGTCCTCTGCTAGAAACGTTCAGCAACTTACCACGTCATCAGAAGGAACATTGTTGGGTAAAATATCCACCTGAATGGATACGGTGTCTACAATACTTTTTCTTCTAGAAAGTCGATCTTCATCTAAAATAAAATTTTTTCCATTACATGCTGGTTAGAAATGGCATGTTGTTTATAAACTCTACATGTTTCAGATTCCAAAAATTTTCAGAAAATTAAGAGTCTTTTTGCTCTTTCTAAATAGACAAAGCACTGTGTCCTTAGATTTTTAAATTCATGAAGCAGCCACTTCCTAATCCGGCACCACCCCGTCTTTCTAATCCTGTTTCGTACACGCTGCGATTTTATTCTGCCACAGGGGTAAAGAAGGCAGACCCCGAGGGAGGCTGGCAGAGGAAACTGGGCTCTCCCACAATGACGTCTCCTCTACTGCAGGGGCCTTTGGTGGCAGTAACGAATGTGGTCATTATCTGGTGGTTTGCCCTCTCTCTGGGCACATGGCAGGACTGCAATTCCTGGCATCTCTGTGGGTAAGAGAGAGACCATGTATCTAGTTCTGGCCAATGAAGTACGAGCCATGTCCCAAAGAGTGGCAGCTCCATCAGCTTGGATTCCAGATATGGGCGACAACAAGCTATACAGTTAGTGTGAGCAACAGATAAGTCTGTACTGTTTTAAGGCACTAGGAACCTGTGATGGTTATCACAGCGTAACTGAGCCAGCGTCTATTAACCGGGGCACAACTGACATCTGAGGCCAGATAATTCTTGTTGTAGGGAGTTGTTCTGTATTATAGGATGTTCAGCAGTATTCCTGGCTTCTACCCACTAAATGCCAGTAGGCCTACCCCAGTGACAGAAACTAAAAATGTCTCTAGGATTAACAAATGTTCCCTGGGATGGGCAGAACCACACCCATTGACCCAATCCATCCTGACTGATGACAGACCTTTCTAACCATTTTCTGTAAGCTTCTTAACACACTGACCACATCACTCCTATGACTTAAAAAGGCATTCTGGGTTCTCTAGTCAGATCTTAACCAGTAGTAACTTCAACTGCTCCCTAATTTATCTCGTGTTCAAGTCAAGTGTGTCTGTTTTCCAATCTCTGAGCAGGCTTTGGCATATCTGCCTACCCTGCATTTCTACAACAGGAACCCCCACTGAAAACACTTCATTACCTGCCCTTCGTTACATCCTCCCCACTATAAAGATTCTTATATTTGAAGGACTAGTTGAATATTACACCACTTCCTTTAAAATCCTAAATATTACTCTAATTATTTCTATATATGTCCCTTTCTTCTAGTTACAAAAATTTACTATCAGGATCCATCTTCCCTGATCTCTCTTCAGGCCTGTACTATACACATGTGAATTACTGTCACATCCGTCTAACCATACCAGCAATCCAGTGACACATACTATGCCATGCATCTGTCACATAGGAGTCACTCAGGTTCTTCTACGAAAGCTGGAGGTACAGAACCAACACAAACTCAACTGTGACAAATTGCTATCTATTGCTGTGCTAACCTAAGACACTGTATTCTTGGTTTTTCCTTCATGATCATGATCATCATTTATGCCTTGACATAAATTACCAAGCATAACGCTGTTAACAGAACTGCTATACGAGAGAAATAGTATGTGGTCACCACTGCTGACTTGCTTTTATCCTCCCAACAGAGGATAGTAGCATCAGAACACTAAAGAAGGAATAATAGCCCACTTCACAAAGAACATCATAAAAGAATTTCTAGGTTAATATACAAAAGCTGATGGGTTGCAGAAGAGTCAAAGTGAAGCCTAAGATAAAAATAAAAGGGAAAAGTAGGGCATGGGGCAAGAAAGGGGTCCCTGAGTGGCAAAACTCAATGAGAATAGAAAGGAAGTACAGAGGAAAGAGAAAAGAAAGATGTGAAATTTGAAAAGGGGAGAAAATGAAACTGAATGGGAAACTCTAACACTATATTCTCAGAGCTCTTTTTCTTTTGACCTAGATAATCACCTGCTTATAGGTGACTGCAGGAGGACCCAGGTACAACTATAAGCAGGTAGCTTGTACACCTACACAAAATGCACGGTCTCTAAAATAGCGCTTCGGGAAGCTAAGGCCCCGGTCCTATGGGCTGCCTGTGTCCGCTCCCCACCTGCACAACCTGGCCTACGAAATGCAGCGTCACTGCCAGCAGCGTCACTGTAGCTTCCCTGGACTGCACTGCCTGCTGGCTCCAGAGGACCGCCCTGTCACCATCTCAGGGTCTGAGGTGTACGCGCCCTGGGGAGACCCTGGCTTCCTGTCCCCAAGCTGGGGCCATCCCAGACACTACCTCCTGTGCCCTTTCCCGGTTCCATCCCTCCTCCTCCTCCGCCTCCTGTATCTGCTGTTCACAGATAATCCTCAGTCCTATTTTGGCTTCTGACTAGAACCTGAGTTTTAGAAGCAATTCTTAGAGAAAGCACTGCCTAACTTCCATCTGTGGTCTTTTGCTGCCACCCGGCACCTCTGTGTATCGTGTACATAATGGCACTCGGATGGCTAAGGAATAAACAGACTGAATACAAGTATGGCACTGAACTACAATGAATTATGTCCAATATAATTTTCTATGGCTATATAAAAATGAGATATAGGAACTGACTTAATTGCATATAATAAATCATAAACATGTTAGGCCTTCTACACCACTCGGATTCAATTAAAAAGCTAACTGGGGGCAAAATGAAAGATCCCAAATAGCTCATCTACATAAATTCCCAAATGTCAGAGTCTAATGCTGATATTACTCATACAGATATACACTTTTGGTCCTACAGAAAAACACAAAATTCCATCTGGGGTTAATGTATATTTACAGGATAAAAATAAACCAAAAATCATAGCCACCAAGAAACAGAAAGTAATAACTGAATTATTTAATTTCAGTCTTACGATCCTCATTTGTAAACAAAAGTGATGCTACCTTCCCCACCAAACCATGTTAAGAATCAAACGAGTACATAAACACGAAGTGCTCATCAGAGCGCCTGGCATACAGTGAGTACAGAGTTAAGTGGCAGCTCCTATTCTGATGACGACTATCTGCATGATACATAACAAACAAACGTTTTGCTTTTTCTTTTGATGTATTATTCTTAAATTCCTGATTTTTAAAAGCAAATCTATGGTGCTTATACAGCCAAAGAAAGCTGAGTACCCATGAAGGGTCAGAGCGCCCCCACGTCCGTCTGCGTGCAGGCAGGGCACCACGGACTACTCTCTGCTACTGACATCACCACAAATCACACCCATCTCCTCCTGGCTTAGGGGTTTCCTGCAGTATTGTGATTAAGTATCAGAATGATCAGTACTCTTCGGGTCAGTGCTCAATAGGCATTGGGAAAGAGAACACATTTTCCTCAGGGGTGGGAGGAAATGGGGAAGAGTAAGCACCTTTTTAAGAAAACAGTCCCAGAACTTCCATTCAAAACTGTTAGGAGTTAAAGGAAGAGGGCAGCAGGAAATAACAAGCAGTGAAAATAAAGTATGGCTATGAGGAAGGCAGAGCAAAGTAACAGCTCAACTTGTAAGTGTATAAAATGGATAAGCACTGGCTCCATTCTCTAAAAGGCACGTTTATTAGGCTACTTTCCTAGAGGACAGGAGAGGGAGGGGCAGGCTGCACTGACGCTGGATTTACCTTTGCACTTGTGCCTGGGTTTATGAGGTTTTTTGCCTGAAGGAAAAAGAGCTAAATCCAAAGGATAAGAATAAAATATTTTAAAAGTCTTTAAAAGAATTCTTTAAAATTACAAAGCTCTACTAATGTTTTATTCTCAGCATTTTCATTCCCAAGGAACTCATGATCTTTTATAGTATGGAATTTAAAAGAAAATGTAAAAGAATTCATTAACATCTCAGGTGACTCCGAACTGTCACTGTAAGGTATGTACATTTTCTGGATCCACATTATAAAAAAAGATAGGTATTTACAAAGATGATGCTACCTTTTAGTGATTAACCCAGCAAACCACCCAACTGAAACCCAATAATTCTCTTATAGAACATTGGTATCTCCACAAAGGAAGAACTAGTTCTTCCACCAAATTTAACATCTGTATAATCATCAAATGAAAATGAAGGTGTAGAGAAATTTGTTTATTTTAGTTTTAAAAGTAAAAACGGAATGCAAGACATCATGCAGTCTTGTCTTCACACAGAATTATTTCAGTCAATGGAAAGGACTGTGCAGAGGAAACATGTCCTTAACAAGTTTGCAGATCTTGTTACACAGCAAACGGTCTGCACTCTTTCAAATAACAAAGATGTCTAATTCATTAAGCTCAATAAACACAAATCACTAAATAATTTTTACCAATTTCCATAATTTAAATACAATATAGGTCAATGAGGAAAGACCTCACTTGGCTTCTTTGTTTAAATTATTATTACTTAGTACAACAATAACCATCACTCAAGGACTCGGTCTGTTCATGAGAAAATCATATACATGTTACATATCTTTAGAGAGTTATTAAACTTTTAAAATACAAGTCAATCCTCTGAAGCATTTGAAAAGCTGTGATATACAAACAGAATAATTTTCACTGCTAACTGGGTATAGAAAAATTATTAAAACATGTTATTAGAGTAAGAGTTCTAATTCTCCTCCTCTTACCTGTTACTTGTGGTACGTACGGTACTGACAATCTCTCAACATTATAGCCACTTCCACCTAGAGACTCTGCAATCTTGTTGGTTAAAAAGTACAAATTTTTGTCATGCTTCTCTAAAGATTTTGGAAGCCTGTCAGGTTGATCAAACCAAAGACATTCGTTGTTATTTAAATTACTGAGCAAAATCAAGTTAATATGCAAACATTCTAGATCAAAACCTAAATATTATAAACATAACTTAAACTGTAATGAGTAATAGACACAGTATATTTAGGGGACTAATTTGAGCTCTTTAAAAACGCAAAGTATGTGGCCCCTGTATTAACCATTCTGCTGTGATCCCCTAAGTCAGCCTTACAGTCTACTGCTGGTATTCACACATTAAATGAAGAAGAGGACCAAGCTCAGCTTTAACCTGCATGCTAATTAAAAATCTACTGAGATAAGAAATAAAAATATGGCTCACTGGCAGTTAATGAAAACCATACTGGCCAGCTATGTGACGGGAAGCCCCTGACCCATCACAAAAGGTTTCACATTCCTTGCAAAGTGATTGATACCATCTTATGCTGATGCTGTCAATACTAAACTGCTTTTAGAGCCCAAACATGTGACTATTGTTCATATATATACATTTTTTGTTTGGCTAGCAAGGAAAAATGCAGGCTTTAACAATAATTTTCCTTAATATATTCTTTCTTCCACAATTTTATGGGTATTGTTATCTATTATTAAAAGTCTTGAACAGGATATGGTAATCTCTTAAAAGAGTGCTCATTTATATATGAGAACATCCTAGCTATATTTGAGAGATAAATCTCCATATTAAAAAAAACAGATAAAATTTTTTTTCATCCAAGATTGACTCTGTGCATGAGCCTATATTTATAATGAACAAGAACTTCTATACAAGGGAAAGAAGTTAGACAAATTTAAGGACAGAAACACAAAATATGATTATCATAAAACATCCAAAAATGATTCTAACAGTACTTAACTCCTTCATAATCATCACTGATTGGTTTCTCAAGTCAAGAAAGAATTAACATACATGCACTTATCTCTGAAAATATGCTCTGGCAGAAAGTAAGGGGCTTCCATAGTTCGCATTTCAATAACCTGAAAAACATCCAAAAATAAAACAAAACAAAAATCAAAAACCACACTTCTCAGGGCCTTCTATGACAATGTGGAAAACTAAAAACAGTAACAAATCTGAACGTGTGTAAGAACACGACCGCCCTAGTTTGGAATTGAAGCTGTGTCTCCAGCCCAGATGCCAATTCATTTTGTTTTAACATTTATTATTATCACAATTCAGCAGGTAGCAAAATCAGGACAATAAGATAATACACGCAGTAAGAAATGGTGATGATAACATTCCCCTCGGAGTAAACCTACCACAAAAGGACAAGAATGCTTATTTTCACTATTTTGGGAACCCCTTTACAAAGCACTGGGCCCTCGCCACCCACTCTGTGTGTGCATGAGGCCTCAGTCAGCTACGAACCACGACCTAACTGAAGGGGGCACTCTGCTCTAACGATTCTATCTCTAATGACAGGCACCAACTATCCATGCAAATGCTTGTTTAGTGAATAAATGAGTTCTATCCTTTAGAATGCACTAAAAACCTACATTTTAGCAAGGACTGAGAGATGTGCTTCCAATTTCATAAAGTAGAGGTTCTCCTGACAAATGTCTTCAAAGAATCAAAATTACAGTAGGCCTTTTCTGCCAGGCACATTAGGGGCTTGGAAATGCAGATTAAATCATACAACTGCTTAATCAGTTATTGCTGAAAAAGCTAAAGACGGCTGAATGGCACAGGACAAATCTCTAAGAGGCGCATTAATTATTCCACTTTTGAGATCTGGCTCAAGCACACTGGTTTAGAACACAACAAAAACAATATAATTTCAGAACATTTAGATACTAAGATTCATAATGGTTTAAAAGGAAAAAAAATTACATAAGAAATCACATGAAATATTCTAGAAGAATGCCATATATTCTACCCAACCACAACATGAAAAAAAAAAAATGCTAACAGGTCACTGCATACATTTATAGAATTATCCTCATTTGATACATAAACATAAAAACTATACCTAATCATTGCTGAAAGGAAATTAGCCGTTTGTGTCAACTATCACGCCGAAGAGCTTTTCTGAATACCTTGGTAACGTGCTGGCACAGCGCGGGGACCGCTATCATCTGACTGACGAAGTTGAGGTACGCAGCCACCAGCGCCAGGATCCCGCAGCGATGGAACATGGACAAGTTATCCTCATTGATAATCGCGCTGTCCTTTGATAAAAAGACAAGCATAGCACGAGGTCTTAAGTCCCACTAGTGTATTCTTTATGACTGTACTGAAAAACTACAGGTGGTTTGGAATGCTAACAAAGTTCTTTTTTAATTCTGAAAGGAGAGTAAAGGCCCATTTACAGGAAAATTAAATCTCTCAACTGAAATAGCTCCTCCTTAGGAAAGCCTTTCCTAAGGGAAAAAAGTAAACACATATGGTAAGTGTATATCCCTCTGATATCTGTAATATATATGTTCACATTGCATACTGTCCTTTTTATTATATAACACTTAAATTCCAATTAGGCAACTACATCGTATATGTAATTATTATTTAATGACTACCTTCTCCACTAAACTCTAGTACAGGCACAGACCATGATGTCTTTTTCATCAGTACTCTTATGACCTTGAACAATATTTAGCACATAGACAATGCTCATTCAACATTTGTTAGAAAAATAAATGACTGCGATCGTTGTCTTGACTACTCTAGATTTAAAACTAGACACGTCCTTTTTAAAATTCATGTCCCTGGATAAAAGCAAGAGCACTTCAAAGATGGTGTCTGATTAATATCAAAATGTTTTCTTCAATGAAAGGTTATGAAAGCATACCTGCAGAGCAATAGCTAATCGAATAAGATCAATAACCACTTCTTCATTAGCCAATTCAATTGTTATAAGAGCTAGAGACGTATAAAGTAGCTCATAGTTCTTTTGAACGTTGTCTTCCTCTTTACAGCCCAAATATATGTGCCGATACAGTTGCTGCCCATTCTGAAAAGGGTAATGACAGAGGAAAAAGGTAACTTCGCTTAAAATGTAGTGAAAGCAGATTCCACATGCACGTAACTTCCTACAAAGTAGCTATCATATTATATGACTTACATAGAAGAGAAATTTAGGTTGGTAATCAGATGGTCAAATTGTATTCTAACTATTAACATCCACAAATACACCAAGACACAACAAACTAACACTAGAATTAAAGAACAAACCTTAAATAAAAACCGCAAGTAAGAAATAGTCCCAAGCATCAACAATGAAACTGTTTTTTATTAATAATTTGAGAAGACGAAAGCAAATTATAGCTTGATATGAGAAAGAATTAAAGCCGACGGCAGAACAAAGGGAGCCTTGGCAACACTACAGATCATCTGGTGCGGGGAGTGTACTGTGGCTCTCTTGTCGTAGGGAACAGCCCCCAGCGAGGGGGGTCAGGACTCGGCCAGGAGGAGCTGTGGGTTCTGCTCTACTCTGTCATGAAGTCCCCAGAGGAAAGTCTAAAGCCTGTCCCCTACACCAAACAAATCTAGGTATTTTGTATGGCTTCATTTCAAGGTCATATATCAAAATAAACTACCTAAGATTCAAATGGCTATAACTTATATCAATGCATTATTTTTTAGAAGATAATCTTACCTTTTTCATGAAACTTGTGTCTTGTCTACAAATTTTTTCTCTTTTGATCTTTAGGTCAGCTACATCAGGTATTATTCTAGAGATTATCAAGATATCATTTTTAATGAATAGCACGCTTAGTTACAGTATCACGTCTTATCCAGCAAACCAATCATTATACTTAGGATTTTGAATTACGTAACACTCTTCCAACACGCATTTAAAATAATCCTACAGGTAATGGTCCTACCGAATTACCAGGTTTAATTAAGAAGACCTGCACTAAGTAATCTTGATGCTTCACGCCAATCCTAAATTTAAAACAAAACCAAAATAAAACTCATGTAACTACTGGTTGCTAGTAGTTGAGATCTCTGAAGTACATTAGAAGACCTCCAAACATCATAACCTGTATCAATAATTAAGATGTCTCAATACCAACTAAATAGAACTCTGGATTAATAAAGCCTGAAATTCACAGATTTAAAAAATCACAATAGGTAAATACACAAATGCAGACGTTTAAAAACATCATCATGAAGCCTATTTCAAAATGGCCCATTACCTGATCCCACGAAGCTTCGCCCTATTGTCATGGCGATCCATGAGGTTATGCATGACTTCCAAGACTAACTGTCTCAGTTCATAGTCTTCCATGAGGGATGGTGACAACAGGGGATCCAGAAAAGACCCCGGCAGGGCGGTAACAATCGTCTTTGCTTTATATCCAGAGGTGACCTGATTATAGGAAGAAAATCAAGAACCAAACAAAAACACCTTCGTCATGAGTCCCCCCCGCCCCGGCAAACGGTTCCACAGGAACCATAATCTGAGGGGAAGAGGAAGCATGGACACAAACCTGAAGAAAAGACAAAACGGAATTTTATAAGGTGATGAGGGTTTTAAGGAATTTACCAAAACATCCTTCATAAAGAGAATAAACTTAGTAACCACACACACTTCCCGTGTGCCAGGCACAAATCTAAGACCCCATGAGCATTAACTTTATCTTCACCTCATCCCTGTGAAGTGGACATTAGAGCATCCCCATGTTATAAAAGGAAAAACTGAGGCTCAGAGCGGTTAAGAACACATGGCATAGGCAGTCAGTACCAAACAAACACAAGGTCAGGTAGCAAACAGTAAAGTAAGAGCTGAAATGTTTAAATCTGTAAATGATTCCTTTATTCTAAATTAAGCAGTTTAGGTTAATAGGAATATTAACCTAATTTTCAGTTTGGAAAGCTGTACTTTATTAGGTACTTGACTTGACATTTATGAGTATATCCCTATAGTCTAAATTTAAAGCTTTTAAAGAACATATACTTAAAGGCTAGTAAACATTTTAACCATACTGCAAAGATATTCATTCAGTTGACTATGTGGTACAATTAGGATTAGAGGGCAGATGATTTATACAGGGAATTTGTTTAATAAAAAGTTTAGAACCAAATAAAATTTCAGGTGAGTAATTTCAATTTATATTTATATTTGCAAGCATATACGGAACATCTAATATTAATGTTTGAGCACTTACTAGGATGGAGGTGATTTACATGTGAGCAGAGAAACTGGTGGGACAAATGCTATCCAACTAAAAATTTAACAGGTGTCTCATACCACATACAAAAATAAACTTCAGATCAGAGTTCTAAATGTGGAAAGCCAAATCTTAAAAACTTTTGTAAGAAAATGTCAATAAATGTGTTTATATCAGGAACGGACTGGTAAATTTGGCTATATTAGAATTTAAATTTCTTTATAACAAGCAGCACAGACAGGAGTAAACATGAAATCACATATTTCTGTACTTCTCCCTAGGTATGAAGTATTTCTTTTTAAAAATGGGATCATGTACAATAAAGATTTCCAGAAGAAAATCTAAAGACATTAACTTGGAAAGGAGACACGTGACAAACAACGAGCTTCGACTTTGTTTTGGCATCATGCTAGGTATAGCTGAATGAAAAATGAACATAATTATTATAAAATAAATTCAGGACCTCACATTTTAAGTATGTTTTTCCTTTTCAGCTACTTATACATAGCTAAATTATTTTCCAAATAAGAAGCCACTATTTGGTCAGCATGTGAAAGAAACAGCATGATAGGAAGAAAGAACACATGGCATAGGCAGTCAGTACCAAACAAGTTCAAGTTCAAGTTCCAAGTTTAGTTCTGTGACCTCGGTGCGCCTCCTCCACCCCTTCCACTGAAAGCCTCTGAGCCCAGGTATCCTCCCCTACAAAAGAGCCATACTTTCTGCCCTCTGTTTCGTCATTATGAAGGTCCAATAGGATAGGAGAAGTGAGAAATAAGCAGGAAAAGCATAATAAAAATGAAAGCATAGTATTTAAGTGTATGAACCGAAGAAAAAAACTACACCTAAATCGTATCTGACTATGTAAGAAAAGGCAGCTCCCAATGTGAAGCGGCTCTTTCAAACTCCTCAGGAAATGACAGTGAAGTGTGCCCATCATCGTCTGCAAGGTCTTACCATAAGTAAAGATCTCAGCAGCATTATCTGAATCCGCCTGGTTCCCAAGTCCCTAAAATATATGACATACCAGCATTAGCTTATTAATGGTGATTAACATTCATATTACTTCATCTACTTATTGTTAACTCATTTTAAAACTATTCATGTTGACTAAATATAGTTTATTTTCATAATAGCTAAAGTAATGGCACACTTCATACTCTAAATTCCACATAAATCAGAGCTGTATGTAAAAAAATCAAATTCAAACAAGAAAATGAACAAATTATTGGCTCTCAAAGGAAACAGACCTATGCAAGTAATGACATGAAAATTAAGTCACCTGAATACACAACAAAACAATACAAATGAAAAGATACTAGTGGTGGTGAATATATTTATTGTAAATGTAACTGACTATTATGATATCTATTTAACAGGTAAAAAATGAATGATTCAAAATAAATTAACAAGTGGAAAAAAGATTAATTAATATTAGTCAAAGAAATATAAATCAAGACTATCATTTTCTTACTAAAAGTAGCATAAAACACAAAAAGTTCATAAACTAAAGCTTTAACATGTTGTAAAATCAAATCAAATTTATAAAATGAGGGGACCAAAACATGTAATCTTTAAAATGACTTTCAATTCTAGGATTCTAGGAATAAGTCAACAGTCCTGCTACACAACATTAGTTATTACATTTTTAGAGGAAACGTGAAGCTTTGCCTTAAATATGTACATATATAGACAATGCCCCGGCTAAACAAACCTCCCAGCTGGCCCCTACCAGACACAGAAGATGAGAGAACTCATGCAATGCTATTTAATTGCTTAGCAATCTAGTACCATAAAAATACTGCTTTCCATAACGCTTTTATTACTAGTGATTAAAAAATCAAGAGAACATTTTCTAGATATTTTTAGAGTGAAATTTAACCCAAGATTAATTTCAGATTTACAGTCTGAAAACTTAGAAAACTGCACAAGCATACCCCAGTTGACTGATATCCAAAGTGTGGGTGGACGTTCCAAAGACAGGTACTTTCCCCATAATGAACATCATGATTTCTGACCTCTGATAATCTGGTAGGTTACTTCCAAAAAACCCTATTAAAATATTAAGACACATTTTACAAATTGACAAGTTTATTTTACATATAGTACAAAATTGTAATATACAAGGGCTGCCTGGAAAGTATCCATCCATGCAATATAAAAAATAGAGGCATTTAATGGCTGGATTTTTTCCGGACAGCCCTCATATTTTTAACCAAAGTTTTCAGTATGTGGTAAAACAATGTCTCTAAGCTACATACAACTCTAATGATATTATCATTTCATTTCTCCAAAATCATTTAATCATATACAATGTAAGATTTATACAATGGACTAAGATAAAAAGATCTGAAAGTCTTTTGCATATAGTTAACAGTGGCAACCCATCACCAATCTAATTTGGTTAGAGTTTTAGAAAAAAGAAAAAGAAATTCTTGGTAGTATTTCTAATGACACTCTTGTTCATATATTGTGAGCCTAAATTCTTATTCTGATAAGGAAGTAAGTAATTAGGTCACTACTGGGGTTTCCTAGGATTGTTAAATGTTCTGGAATGTCATTAGAATGAGTCAGGTTTACTGTTTAATCCTCTAATTCAACATTCATATTCAACTGATGTTAAAAAAGAATAACTTATTTACTTGTCATTTTTATCATACACTCATGTGTTCTGTGGCTACTTTAAATTTATCCGCTATGGTTTTTGAAGGTTTACTTCCTGGCCATCAAAGATTTACAACATTTAATTACCACTTACTCAAACTTTGTTGTTTCTTCGAAAGATCAGAACAGATATCAAATCCTGGCTGTTTTTGTTCATTTCTTAAGATGTAACGTAATCATTACAGAAACCTTCTGACTTTTAACATTTCTTTAAGATTAGTTTTTCAATTTAACTCTTTAGCTTCTATTATTGGAGTTAATAATCTATTTATACAAACTCATATCGTTCTATTCATCACTTTGATTGGGCATGGGGTTAAAAATCATTTCCCATCACCACATACCTGAGCAATGAAAAAAAATCTCATGATCTTAATATTACCTAATCAACATAAGGTATATCATTTTAACACTTAAGGAGTGCGTATTTCTGGGGTATGAAACTACTTTGTATTTGGACTTCACAACAATCTATGAGACCAGGTACTATTACTAGCCTCAGTATCCTCTTGTGCAAGGTCAAGAACTCATACACGAAACTACGCTGCTAATATCAGAGACTGAGGTGAGGGCTACTCTTTTCCAAAGCCTATGCTCTAATTACTCTCCACTCCCTCCATGGTACTTCTAACTTTTCCAGAACTCAATTAGAAATGTTACTAATCACCGTACAAAACTGGACACTCATTTTCTGTTCCAAACAAGTCGATCATTACCACAAGGACGTAAGTCTCCAACATGATCAGCTGTGAGGACAGTCCTTAGGGTAACTCATTCTCTATATCTATTGTTTATATTTGAACTGCTGACTGAAAACATTAATGACCCCTCCCCCCCAAAAAAACACACACAAAAAAACAGAGCAGGGAGCTATGTTCTTGATATTTTATATATTTTTATTATTTCACAAGAAAGAACTTGGCCAACAGCTTCGTAACTTCAAGTGAAAAAAAGCTACAGCAGTCCTATTCTATGGCCCACCAACAGGAGTAGCCATCAGATCGGACAATGGCCAGAATACTGAGAAAATCTAAAAGGAAGTAATGGGGAATCACAAATGTGATTTAAATGGAAATCTTACTCACTATGCCACACCGTATCTTTTCTGTCATGCTCTAATTTTCACATGCTATTTCTGAATGTGTTATGTCACAGAAATATTGCTTGAGTCTGCTGTGTATACATTTTATAATAAAATACTTGAGAAATAAATTAAACATTTTAAAGTGAAACAGTAACACTGAATTCATTAGAAGTCACTAAAGCAATCTGTATGAGTTCTGTGAAAACAAGATGAGCTGATTTGATACATCTTAAAATGTCAAAGAAAATCCATAAATAATCCAAATAAATATGAGTCATCATAAAAGCTAGGTCATGCACTGATGCTAATTATTTTAAGAAATTAACTACAATGTTTTGCTTTATTGAGATTCCATAATAATATTGAACTTTATCATGTTTTATCTTTTCAATCACTCCAAAAATCTCGAGCACCCACTTGTGTATGTTGAATAAGACATGCCTGGGACTTTGCCCTCATGAGGACAATTTCTATATACATGATGAGATTGTAAGTAGGTAAAACAGAGGTACTGCAGGAGCAGATCAGCCAGATGCCTCCACCAGGGGAGAGTCACAAAGCCCCAGCCCAGGGCCTGGTGCATGTACGTGTTCAATAAACAGGAATTGATGCATAATGCATATATGCATACCCATGAAACTTTAGAGATAAGATGACAAAGAGAAACTTCACATTAAACATTCCAAAGGACTGTTATAAACAAGTAGCTCACAGGTAGGAAAATTACCCAGATAAAAGGCATAAGCTAAGTTTCAGAAAAAAGTGATATATGACTCTACTGTTAGTAGCAACTATTAGTAACCATCAGAAATTAGGTTCTAAACCCCAGAAATACAACTCAATTTTGAAATCATCATGGCAATCATGTAGTTACATTAAAACATGATCTGGATATTCTGAAGAAGATATTGGGAAGGGAGGATTAAAGTAGAAAAAGAGTTTGTTTGCTTTCATTTGTATTTATATAGTCTCACAGCATTTCATTTCCCAATAAAATTCTCACGGCTATTTTTTTTTTAAGCTTTTTACCCTTTGACTCTTCATACTTTGGTCACTGTTAGAGAGAAAGGGCATATGATATTCAAGCCCCAGGTATGAGTACCCAGATCTCGGTCTCTAACAGGGCTCCCTGCCCCCTGGAGAAATGACCGACTACAGGGCGGGGGCAGGAAGCAGAACGAGCCCAGAATGGCCCACGCAAGGCCATGCTCAGGAGGAATGAGGGGAGGGCAGCCGAAGAGGCTCCGCTGGCCCACTGGGGCAGTTTGAGAACCAAAACAATAACAGAGTCAGTAAAAATGAATTAACCATAAAGCTGTCAACAAGTAGATGAACGCACACACCCCTACACACTCACGTAGGGGAAAAAGACGGGCTCTGTTTAAAGCATAACACTGAGCGCCAACTGGCAGCTGGGGAGAGAGAGCTGTTTGAAAACCATCACTGTGCCACCACTGTGGTTAAGACCAGTCCAGGTGAGAATTATGAATGGTTGCTAAATTGAGGTGAAGTTTGGATGAAGAGCACAATGTTTGCGTGGTCTAAAAGTACCTTCTCCAAACTGCTCATTATTTACAAGGGGAAAAACTGAAACTGTACAGCAGAGAAACAGAACAACACTGACTGACTAACAACATTAGCATCACCAGTGACAAGCATATGTGTGTGTGTGTGTACCTCTGTATGTGATACTCTGAGAAGAACATTATCACGCATGTAGTACCCAGCCAGGAATGCAAAACTGAATTTAATTGTGAGCCAACACGAGACTAACCCAAAGAGGAAAATTTTTCTAATAAGGTAGGGGCTGGAGGAGGCTGTGTTCTTAAAAAATGCCCATATTATAACAGAATGTTCCAGACTAAAGGAACTAAAGAAATAGTACGATGAATCACACTATACGATCCGAGACTGGGTCCTGGACCTAACAGAAGACATACTATAAATGACACTATTAGGTCAAATGATGAAACTAAAATATGGAATCTTGATTACTATATTCCATCAATGTTAAATTTACTAATGCTGATACTCTGGATACATAAGAAAACATCTTTACCCTTTGGAACAATACTCTGGGGTAAAGGACCATGATGTATATGCACTTCCTAGCCAGTGGTTTAGGAAAACAATGTAGATGTATGTGTATCTGTCAATCTATCTCTGTGTATATTTACACGTACATACGTGCACACACACACACACACACACAGAACCAGAGAGGGAGGAAGAGAAAGTAAATGATCAAATAAATGACATAAAGTACTAACAGGTGAACCTGGGTGAAGGGTTCTTTGCTCAATTCTTATGTTTTGTTTTTTTTCTAAACATAAAGTTTTTCAAAAGTCTAAGCTACCATTCGCCTTTACAAACACACTAGAAGACAAGTACTACCTGGAGCTCTTTCAACCACTGTTTTACAGAACAGTTCGGAAAGGAAGTCTGCACTCACCGATGGTTTGGATGATGGCATTCTGCACAATCTTCTCATCACTGTCTTTGGAACTTGCGTTTAAATTGACACTGCCTGTGGATCCGCCCGGTAAGTCATTCGCTTCAAACTCAACACTGAGGCGCAGGTGCTTCCACAGAGTGTTAAAGACTTCCAGCACCGTGGGTCCTGTAAGCAATGCGAGGTGAGCACTCCCAATGTTACAGACTCGTATTCCTCAACAGATTTCCGTACGTTCTAAGTAGTTGAAAATACTTGACAATTTATAAACTAACCAGTTCATTAAAAAAAAATAAATGAGAAATACCTAAATAAGAAAGTCTCCCAGTTCTTCCAGCAAGTACTTACTGGCATCTCTGAGCAATTCGCTGTTAGAATCTCTGGTCCAAACCACACGAAATGTGCATATGTATATGAAGATTACCCAAAACGCTCCACCTATCTAATCTTGTATACTCAAAATAATGCATACTGAGGACAACATTTAATTCGACTGTTGGATCAGAATCCATAGAATAATCCTAACAGCACAAGGTAGCATAAGAAATTTATTTTGCATCTTTTGAGGCTGAAGAAGGAAGAATCTGCTTCAATTATTAGACAAAAACCAGCCGCTTTATCAGATTCAGGTAAAACGAATTTGCTCTCTGCTTTTAGTTCTATAAATTCTTTGTACATCTTTCTGTCATAGCATCTATGACACAATATTTTAATCCATTTTTTTTTTCTGCCTCATGTTCTCTATTGCAACCTTTTCCAGGACAAGCAGGTATGTGCAAATACTTCTGAGCACACAGTATCTCACACATAATAGACATTAGTAAGTGTGGTGATTCAATGTGTCATCTGTGTTTCACTTCATATTTTAAATTACCTAACTTTCCAATTATATGACCTGCTCCCACCTCTGAGATAAATCACAAGTAATGAAAAGTCCATATCCAAATGGCCACTCACAGCTGACACTGAATGAATGCAAGAATATTTCAGTAGCTAGTCTATTTCCACTTCCATTCTGAAGCAAAAACCAGACTCCCCCCTAACTTCCGTCATTCTGTCACGGACCCTTCCGCTCCTGTAACCACCTGCAGGAAAAACTGAGCTCAGACTGTGCCTTCTCCTTGTTACTGCCCCAGCCAGTCAGCCGTCGGGTAGCGCTGACTACGTGCCAACGTAAGTCCTTCCCCGTGCTTACACGACAGACCACCTGCCACCTCTCCCGTGCCCTGCGTTTTGCAGCCAGGTGAATTATCCGACAGCACATCTCTAATAAAGACCCCAGGAAATCTTTAAAGAGTGTCCCTCTATGGCAGTGTTACATCCATGGTCGGGCCACACCGTCAAAGCCGCTTCGCTGACTTCACATCACCACACGCGGCAGCCAAGCCCTCTGCGTGAAGCTCCGCTCCCGTGGGTACATTGTCGCTCCCTTCGCTGAACCCTGGTCTTCTCATATGTGATCAAATGTGGCCTTGTATTACAGTATCAGGTAGAGGTGTCTACCTCCAAGGAAAGTTCAGCAAACTTCAGTTTACTTAGTAAACTCTAAGTTTCTTGTATCTGTATCCTCCCAAATGTTTAGCATATAACTGCTATTTAAAATCTCTATGAGAAAAGAGGAGGGAGGGAAGGAGAGACTGATTTGGAGGAAATCAGTCTTAACTGTACATTGCAGTCTGAGAAAAATCATGTGAACCCAAAATTTCAAGAGACATTACAGCACATGTAAAAATGTTACAAATACTTTCAAAGCGTTTCCCATACACTGCTATACCTACTAAAAAGAATCTGAAATCGATGAAGGCGTGATTTATTTTTCTGGCACTCACCTATGGAACCTTTAGCAGCAATGGCGACAGCCTCTAACAGAACCTGAATGATACCTGCTCTGACCCGTGGAGAATCTTTTTTACGCACATCAAGGTGTCCTAGAATCTCCTGGATCACATGGTGAGAATACTGAGCCTAAAAGAAACAAAAAAGCACAAAAATGTACGAACAATTATATGCAGCCTGGCAGAATCCAAAAGAATTAAAAAAACGTGTTTTATGGAGAAGTTGAAATACTACCTAACAATAATTCCTAGATCAATTTTGTGGTAAAATGGCAATTAAAACAATCAAATCTATCAGAAATTTTAATTGTATCAGGACAGTCCTATTAAACAGAAATTCCTATTCTGGTACTTACTACCATTTAATTTTTGTTTTATGAACTTAAAGTATATGTTGCAGTTAAAGCTATTTCAAAAGCAATGCTGTGGACCAGAAGTAGTTCCTTAAACATCTAATAAGCAAATATTTATTGATTCTTAACTTAGTAATTGACTTTAATTTACTTTACTTCTTGGAAAACACAATTCCATCAAATAGTTAAATCTAAAAGAGGAAGGCAAATGAAGAAACACAAGGCTACAAAAGACCAGGAGAACAGCCTTAATTATGTCCACAGACTGCCAGATCAACTTGTCACCTACTAAATCAAAATTAAATTAAAAGACCATAAAAGTTTTCATCACAAGGAAAAAGACTGTAACTGTGTGAGGTGATGGATCTTCAGTACACTTACTGTGGTGATTATGTGCAATGTATACATGTTTATGTTGTACATCTTAAGCTTACAAGATGTTACATGTCAGTTATACCCCAGTAACACTGGAAAAATATTTTAATCACACTTCAACATCTAAACCAGCTTTATAATACTAACATTTACTGAAAGCCTACATTATGGCAGTCATGCTAGTCTAACCTTAACTTAAGGGTTAATTCAGAACAAAAGTTCTGGAACAGAATTATCAGAATTTGAATCCTGATTTCGCTTTCTACCTGTGTGCCCCTGAATGAGGTACCTGACCTCTTTCAAGGTCAGTTTTCTGAGATGTAAACTGGGTGTAAAAACAGTGTTTAGTTCGTAAAACGAGGAAGATGAAATGAGATAGAGCATATAAGGTTATTAGCATGGTCACAGGCACAGCCAGCACTTGATAAATAAACAGTAGCTCCTATTTTAATACAGAAATGAACCATGTGATGCAGGCATTGAAGTGTTCTTTTCAGAAATGAGGAAATGAGCTCACAGAGGCTGCATAATGTGCCCAAGTGCATACAACTAGTAAACAGCACATCTAGGGTACAAATCCTGGTACGACCTATGATAAGAGCTATCTATGCTCCTTCTTACCACTTTATCTCCTTTAAATTAATGACGCCTTTTTAGGGCATTAAAAATGTACATGGTGTTAAAAGACCTAAAACCCCACTTGAATTAAAAGCTAATTGGGCCTGTTCAGGTTTCAAGGTTAACCAACACAGTAGTAGGTCAGTGTCTCACCATATGGGCCTATAAACACTAAGGCCTTAGTGAAACACACACTATCACAGAGCAAATACTAAATAAATGGTAGTTATTATTACCAGTTATATGCTGATTAGTAAGAAGTATCTATTCCAATACCAGTTTATCAGTGAAATATA
The DNA here is from genome assembly GCA_004026885.1 of Lyroderma lyra. Classification (NCBI taxonomy): domain Eukaryota; kingdom Metazoa; phylum Chordata; class Mammalia; order Chiroptera; family Megadermatidae; genus Lyroderma; species Lyroderma lyra. The sequence continues at coordinate 43,895 of PVJL010003289.1, forward strand.
AATATAAAACGAATTTACTAAATAAATATGCAATGACAGCACCATCCTAAAATCCTTTAGTTCTTTGTATTAAATGTCTTTCCATTTTGGCAAATAAGAAAATAAGAGGTAAATAAAAATAAATGAGACAACTAAATTAAGAACAGGTTTCATATCCTACAGTGTTCTATATCTCTGTATCAATACAGAACCAAAATTACTTACCTGAATGGAATACATTATAATTTTAAAGCAGTGAACTGCAAATTCATTGGGATCCCATAGTTTGTGATGATCTAAGTGCCTGTAATTAACAATATGAAAATTACTTAAATAATCCCTTATTTTTATTATACTTTCTTCCTCTAGAAACCTCGAGAATATGCAAAGCGTAGCAATCAAAAGATTATTTAAAAGAAAAGTCAGTGTTTTCATTTTCAAAAACAAGACACATATGGCCAGATCCTTTCATAAAACAACAATAGAAGGCTGGAATACATATAGGACTTTTAAATGCCTAGATGAGCTGGCAAGAAAGAAAAATCCCTCAGTCCAAACTCCACACGAAGGCAAGAGTCTGGAGAGGTAAGTATACGCTGAAGCCAGCAGCTGTCCTAGGCAAATCTTTGGAGTTCTGGAGGTCAACAGGCAGTGGTTTATACACAAGAGACCAGAGACAAAGTTCAGAGCCCTTCAGGAAAGGCAGGCTCTCAGATAAGAACCCCTTGCATCAATTCAGGACCCCTTAAAAGATAACACCCTCTGTGAATCTGGGAGAATGTTCCATTGAAGAAGACTGTCAAGAAGCTAACCTATGTTGGTCTTAGCTCTGAGGGGAACCTTAAAAAAAAAAAAAAAAAAAAAAAAAAAAAAGGAAGTCTCTGCAGAAAATTAATTCAACCATACACCAACAGCCAGGTTCTCACCTTGGTTTAAGAGAATTCACAGAACCTGTTTGGCTCAAACATGAAGACACCTGAATCCAGGCCTCAATGAACTCCCCTCAACAGCTATAGCAATAAGAGCTCAAAATTAAAAGTTACAGAACACACAGAGTGAAGAGCCACTAGGAATTTGATCCTTGAGCACTACAGGTATTACTGGAATTAATGAATTCAAAATTTAAAATACGTTTATTTTTATGCTTAAAGACAGGAAAAAGGTGTTAAATTTGATAGCTGAATGGAAGTCTATCAAATATGACAAGTACATTTAGACAATAACTAAGTATAACTTTCACACATGAAAGATACAGTATTGAAACTAGAAATGCCACCAGTTTAAACAGCAAATTGGGCATAGATAGGGAGAGAATTAGGACTAACTCTAAAGAAATTCCCTACGATGCAGCACGAAGAAGAAAAGGAATGAACAGTATTGTCAGATAGCTCCAGAGACAAGAAGTAAAAGGGAGATGGTCTGAAACACTTTTAATGAGAGCTTCAGGAGGAGATCGAAGACAGACTGAGCGTGAGCTGTATCTCAGGAGCCAATGACTAAGGCTCTTCTTAGGAGCCAATGACTGAGGCTCTTCCTAACGAAAAACAACCGAAGATCAGAAGCACCCTACTCCTCAGGTTTAGGAATCCAATAAAGATAAAGAGAAGATGAACAGTCTAAAAGTAAAAACAGATCACTTCTAAAAGAAACACTACTAGATTCACAAGCAACTCACCAAACGCGAAGTGGTTACCTGCAGACAGAAATACAAAATTTTAAGATCTCTACAGTGCAGCCTAAGCTGCCTTCTTAGCCTACACTAACCCCTGAACTCCTTCCAACAGTCCAGCCAATGGTGTCAGCTGATGGCTGTGCCTCACGCACATCCCACACTGCCTGCGTCTGCTCATGCATCTCAACCGACTGGGGCCTACTTACTCCCCTGAGTCTACCTCAGGGGAATTCACCCCCAAGACCCCAAACTCAACTTGAAGTCTTTGTTTCAAACTGCTGTAGCAACTTTTTGGCTTTTCTCATTACCTACACATTGTATTATAAGTGCATGTCAATTAGCCATTAAGTTTGTTAAGGACTTAGGACAGTTTTACTAATGTATATATTTCGCAAAATACCTGGTACGTTACTTGAAGAGGGCATTTAATATTCAATGAACTACTTAATTAATATTAGGATTTAAGCCCATTAAGGTCTACATAGAACACAGCCCACTTTCAAGTTATTCAAGCACAGTTAGCTTCCTTCTTTCAGATTACTCTCTAGATTTTTAAGGCCTTACAAATTACCTGGTAATAAGAGTATTAAGATAAAAACTGGAATTCTGATATTAAATCAACATATCTGGATATAAAAAATAGATCTGCCTTTGGTTACATGTGACTTAATTTTGATTATTTCTTAGTAGCATTTTCACCATCTCCCCCCCCCCCCAATTATCTGCTGTCTTTAAACAGCAGATAATTGGGGGGGGGGGAGATGGTGAAAATCACAGATCCTTTTAAAAATCTGATGATTCTCTGATATCTGATATAATTTTGTGGTTTAGATTCTTATCACTAAAGCTCAACTTTAAACCCAACTATCTGCCCTAAAAATTAAGAATTCCAGATGTTATATCCATGTTATTTTATACATGCTAAAAAGATATTACAATCAGGAAGGGAAAAAGAAAAGGCAAATAATGAAAAGACAGACTAGCAAAAATGCATGAAAGTTACACAGGATATGATACAGATCTACCATCTGATGACTGAGGTAGAACACAAAGGCCTGACAAGGCTGGAAAGATACATTCTACAAGAGACTCAAAGCTCACACATGTGCTCTGCCTGGTTGGGAGAACAGAAGAACCGGTGAGATATATGCTATCCCTTGCTCTGATTCAGATATTGCAAGAGATTTACTCAGAGAACTGAATGTGCTCTATAGCAGTCCAACCACGGCAAAGAAAAAAGGCAGGAAATAGAAGCCGGGGACTAGGAGGAACTGACCACAGAAGTCAATACAACAAGATGCATCACACTCAGACGCTGTTTAGTGTTTTACTGTGCACGTGCATCTCTCTAGGTCTGCGGGTAGAAATTCGAGATGACGACGCACATGTCAGTCAAGCACATGACTGCACTTCATTCAGGAGGAAAAAGCTGGTGAAGTGGTGGAGGCAGTGCTCAAACGTATGACATCTGGGTCAGTCCTGTACCCTTCCCACACTGCTCCATGGCTCCCTTCAACTCCCTTGTACAAGAAAAAAGCGTTCGTCCTCCGGAAGTAGATGGCAGAGTTAACAGAGCACAGTTAGCGGCAACGACTTACGCAAACACGGGTCTGACAGCATTGTTCATGTTCCCGAACGTGGCGCGCCCCAGCAGCTCCCTGAAGCAGTTCTCGGCCAGCACGGCCGGGTTCTCCTCTTTGTCAGCCGCGGAAGGAGAAGAAGGTGGGCCTATGCGACTGGAGAGGAAAACAAATGAACACAGGAGTTCTAGCACAAGTTCCAGTGGTTAAACAGATGTTCCTTCTCAAAAATGTTAAAGTGACATTTTCTCTTTAATACCTTCGAGGAATGAATAAGCAAGAAAAACAGCCTAAGCCTTTCTGTTGACAAATACTATAAAGTGAACAGTTGTTGTTTTGGTTGGTTCTAACTCCCTATGAAAAAGCATGCTGGATCTCTAAGGAATAACTGAAGTTCAGCTAAAATTTCTATTTCTTACACTTGCAAATAAGCAGTATTAATTCAAATAGTAATTTGGATGCTCAATAAGAAGCAGCAAGGATAGTATGAAATTATTCCAAAACAAATAAAACCTTAAGTGTATGAGTAAAAATCTGTGGTCTACTAAGCCTAATGTGATCACTAAAGACGATAATTTTTCAGAAAGGGCACATATAGTATTTAAACTTAAGTTTACAAAAACCACTATTTACATAATACAAATAAGACAAACCTTCTGATTTTAGCAAGCGAACACACACACTTACATACAAACATAACGCAGCCTCAACACTAATATCTTTATTCAATACCTGTCGACCTCTTCTATCTTTTGCATGTTAAACAGCAGCGATGGAACAATTTTATCCATATGCTGGGGTTCCCAAATGGTAGCCCGAAGTTCATCATTAACTGTTTTGCGAACCACACCTTGAATACCCCTGATCCCAGCAATTCGAATTCTATAAAAAAGAAAACATTAAGTCATGGAAAAGTTACTTAATCAAGTCTGCTTGCTTAGCTAAGAGAATGAATGCAAACTAAATATTACCTCAAATCAATAAAATAAAAGTAACAGTAAGACAAATTAAAATCTCAAAAGAGGCTTACTTTCAATACTATCTTTTTAAAATTAGCATTTAGTTTAAAAGGACCATAAGATACAGTAATATCCAGTCCATACATTACTTTTCAATAAGAGAATTGAATCAAAAGCATCAGGTTTTCCTAAGAGGACACTTTAAACTCGCAGGAATGAGATTCTCTCTACTTCTTGCCTACAAGTCTCAGAAGCTGAGTGAAAATAGGACTTGACTCTCAACACATGCTGGGGCTTCCTCAGGCTTCCTCCACTGCCCCTCCCTGAGGCCGCCTGCACAGAAGACCAAGCTGGTCCCTTCAAAGGCAACCCCAGAGAACCAGCAAAATGGAGTCCAGAGAATCTCAGCTGTACGTCTCCATGTGTAATGACACATACACGTTATCATGTGTATTTATCCGTGCCACAAATACATCCACATAGTGGGAAAGAGCTGCCTCACATTCCCATCCAATCCATACCCTCACCTGCCTCAAGTTCTTAAAGAAATAAAAATCTACAGGTTCAAGGATGCAAAGTGACTACAGAACAGCATGCAAAAGCTGGGGAAGAACCACCTGGCAAACAGAGTTCACCTGGGAGCCCATTTGCCCTAAAACATGGTCCCTCTGGGCATGTTTGATTGTTATTTACTTTCTTTTTTGCTACTACAGGAAATGTTCACCATTCAAGGGTTACCCAGCTTACCCAACACTGTCTTCCCAAACCTGTAGGCAGGCTTAGAGAAGGGAAAATATGGAGGGGTGATAATGCTTTATAAACCATGGGAAATGATGTAGGCATTCAGGAGGAGTGGGCGGAGAATGGGATGTGGCAGTCATGATACTGAGCTCGTGAGAACTGGAAGACAGAGGGACAATTTTTGCTTATTTCTGTTCTGTCTATAGATGCTGCTTTCTAAAACATCAAGTGTCAAGACTGTGTAGCCATCACAAGTGGGCAAGTTCAACGTCAGTACAAAGTGTCTTGTACCTGCTGCCACTCCTTGGGTGACGAGAAGGCCAACACAGGTAACACAGAACCCATGAATAAAGAAGATGACACAAGGACAGTGGCTCATGCCTTGTGATGCTGTAGCCTACGTGGAGTAAGGGAGATGGGCAGGGCCTTGTTCAGGGGAGGCAGGGACCACCCACACTACTACAGCCACACAGGTGGCATCCAAGTCAGAGCTAGTATCCAGCCTAACCAATCAATACCTTCTAGCCATGACCTCAAAGGAGTGTCCACTGTTTCCTTATCAGTAAAGCAGAACAATTGTCTTACCTGACATATAGGAATCATGTAAGGACTTAAGTGAGTTAATTCATACAGTGTTTAGCCAACAGTGTTAAGCAGTGGTGGCACAGAGTAAGCACTCAGTAATTATTAGTGGCTCATGGTGTTGTTAATCATGACAAGGAGGATGAGGACGACTTCCACCATAGCAAAGGCTGCTCAGGAAAACTGAGAGTTAGAGCTTAACACTGTGATGTATGACTGTATGACTTTCCAAGTGGGAATGCTTGCTTGAAGGATCTACTTTAAGAAAATCTCAGCAGTGATCATCCCCATCTCCTGCTGCCCAAGCAGCCCGAGTTCTACTTGAAAGGGTTTTACTAAAAACAAGGGTCTGATAATAAGTGTCTAAAAGGGAATAAAAGTACACCTGAAGTAAAGCAGAAATGCTTTAACTTAAGGCAAAGCAGGAAAAAAAAAACAAGTCCTCTAAAGATCTTGGAGCATTTTAGTGAACTTACTTGTTTTACAATAATTTAAATGAAGTGTTATTTTGGCATTTCAAATATCATGTGACCTTATAAAGACCTAGAATTAGGAAAAAGTACTACAAGGCCTTTTATTTGTGTATAGAAAATTTCAAGTTTCTTTCTGTAAACATCAATGAAAATTGTTACATAAAAGATGTTCAAAACACAAGATCTTTCATTAGGGGGCGCTAAATACCTAAAAATAAGATGTAATAAGTGTTTAAATTTCTAAAATGCATCCTTTCATAAATATTACGGATATCATCATTTTTTAACTACATTGGTTTATATGTAAAACTCACCTCACCCCAAATTTGACAAATATGAATATCTATGTGCAGTTTATTAATCCTTATAATATTAAATTAAAAAAATACATTCTGGATATTTTCTACATTTTATAAGAAAGCAAAATTTTTATAATCTTGAAAAAAATTGCCACTTTCAATTTTTATACTTTTTGCTCCATTAACAAGTTAAAGTCAGCTCCTGACACTCCATTTTATAAAACATTTTTAATGTCCTTTAAGGAGGAAAAGAGAGATTTTAGTGAAGAGTGGGAGACACAGGCAGATTAGTTACTGTAAGAATGTTATAGTTCTCTTTACCTTTACAAGGCCTGACCCTCACCGTAAAGGAATACCATCAGGAGTCTAAAAGGCCTTGAGGAAAAATTACACCAACAGCATCTCGGATAGAAACAAATCTTGTATCTGAGCTTGCTTTCTCCAGGTTAAAAACGACTTTCATACTTGTGTCTGTCTGTGTAAACCACCATTGTGGTTTGCATACTAAAAGCGAGTTAGTGACACTGCAGCATATGCCCTTCGTTATTTAAAAAAAAAAGTAAAAATTATAAAACATGTTTTAAATCTTGCTAAACTGCCCAAAATAACTCTGATTTCAGGTTAGTTTCTTTCTTTTTAGTGTATTATGGTAAAGCTCAGACCACTTTCTATATTTACCTGGGTCATTGTGACTTTAATTCTTCACTTAAAGTTTCTCATTTCCATGTACATTTCAACCTACAGATGGAGCTTGTAGCTAAGTATTTGATCCTGATTAGTACTACGACATATCTAAAAGAAATGTTTAAAATGCCCAAATCTGTTGTCATAACAACCTGAGACAGCCAGTGATTCAGTAGCTTACATTCATTCACTCACTCAAATGGTCTGTGCACCCATTCAAAAGGCCCTTCCTTCTGTGAGCCCACGATGCGCCCCGCTCTATTCAGCGCTAGCGCTACAGTGGTCCTCAAAGGAAGACCCTTGCCCTCCTGCAGTTCCTATTCCACGGAAGAGCTATAAGGACAAGACACAGAGTAACTGGGGAGAGGATGGGAGGACTGATGTTTTACAGATAGGAAGTGGCCAGGGAGGACTCTTGTGACAAGGTAACATTTGCAAAAATCTGAGCAAAGTGAGGTAAGGAGCCACGTGAGTGCCTGGGGAGTAATTCTAGGCAGAGAAACCACTTAGCCCAAAGGACCTGGGGAGGAGTGTGCCTGATGTGTTCAAGAAACAGCGAGGAGAGCCACGTGGCTGGATCAGAGTGCAAGGAGGAAGAGATGACAGGATGACAGGGTCTGACAAGGCGGCAGGGGGTGCATCACGGGGCATTCGGGTTACAAGAAAGACCGAATTTTATTCCGAGTTGGGAGACCACTCAACTTTGCTACTTCAGTCAGCTCTTCTAACAGCAATGAAAAGCTGTATTTTAGGAATAAAGCAACATTTTCACATTTCCTTTGGTAATCATTATATAATATATAATCATAGTATTCATCAATAAATCACTCTACGACTTTAAATCATCGTGCTGAATAATACATACTCTGTTCGTATTTCTGGATCACTATGACAGGAATGACACATGGCACTGAAGCGAGATACAAAAAAGTCGTAACGTCTGTGATAGGATGGTGTGTCTTCTTCAATATTTGCAAATTTGACAAACTAAAAAAATACAATACAAATGTGTTACCACCTTTTTGAAAGTGGGGACCAAACATATTTACCTTAATTTATTACTTGTTATATTTATAAGAAATACCCAAATAAGCAAATGAAATGTATACAATATCATAAATGCCAAATGTATACAATGGAAATACTTTAATAATGAACTTTAGAAAATCCAGAATACAGCATTATAAAATAGTAAATAATAACTTGTTAATCCAGGCCCCTTTGAGTGAGGGAGCAGCTACCTAGACAGAAAGGTCTTACTGGTCCCTGTCTCTTGGATGCTGGCTTCCGTGATGACTCGGGCCCAAACCTACAGGAATTCTGTCTCTTAACTATGGGTGGAAATTGTCCCTGAAGCTGTTACATAACACATGAATGAATAATATTTATACAAATAAGAGGGGAAAAAAAAAGGGGACAGAAACTGAAAGAAAACTCCTGAGATGGGTAAAATGCATTCTAGCTCCTTCCTAAAGATAAAAAAGAAACAGAACTATCTTTATGTCTAGGACATTTAAAATATCCTACATGAATCACAGACCTGGCTCTAAGATTTCTTAATATGCACTATCTTTTCTCTTTAGCTTTCTTATTCACTTGGTGATTTATTAATTCTGTGTACCAAATAGCCTAAAACAATAAACTGCTAGTTCACTTGTCAATTTAAATACATATACAAAGGGTGCCAAAAAAAGTAGACACATTTTAAGAAAGGAAAAAACTGTATTAAAATTGTAATAATATATACCAATAATAAAAGATGACTACAAGCCACATGTGACTTCTGCAATTACATGAGGTGCTCAGAGTGGTGACCATCAGCATCCAGACCCTCTGATGACGGTGAACTACTGCGTGAGCACCACTGACCAAAGTGCCCACGTGTATCGCTGTGCATGCTGTTTCAGTTTCTTCCCAAAGTACCACCAGTGTGGCCGGTTTTCTAAGGTACACCACATCCTTTAAGGCTCCTCATAGGTAGAAGTCAAGGGGTGTTAAATCAGGAGAACGTGGGGGGAACTCAAACAATGTTCTCAAATTTCAAACACCACTTCCAAATGGTCTTGTGCTCCTCAAACGACAACCATGCTTCTGCCATTTTCTTTGACTGTCCTGCCTGTCTCATGATGACACTAGCATTCATTTGATTAATGCCATCTTTTGAGCAAACATCATACTACACATTGCTACCATAATTCAATTCAACTTTGAAAAGTAATGCATAGATAACAGCTCTTAAAATGTGTATCCATTTTTTTGGCACCCCCAGTATATAAACACCTGCTAGGATATAAGCTGGTGGCTTTACAAGACCATACACAGAATTAGTCAACCCAATTTATTGATACTCTCCTGGAAACAAAACTGAAACAGCATAGAATAAATTTGAAAAAAAAGGAATTACAATGCTCAAAAGCCTTTAACTCAGCCAGAGCTAAGACATCTGTTTTAAAATATAATTTTATATGATTCACACTATCTAGAAGAGGGCCACATATACATCTAGTTGAGATTAAAATGACATTCATCACCTGTCTATAGCATGAACTGTGCTAGGTATTTTCACACAAGTTCTTATTTAACCATTCCAATAGCCCTCTTAAAGACTGTGTAATCTATTCGCATTTCAGATAAGGACACTGAAATTCAGAGGTTAAGTCATTTCCCCAAAGTGGCATAGGCAGTAAATGGTGACAATGGCATTACAGCCCAGGGGTTTCATTATTTTTCCTTAAAAGAACTCTCAACCAATGCTGCATTGTGTTAGTATTTACTACCATTATGTCTGACCTTGTAACAATGATTATATAGTATCGTTTATTGGTAAGTTAATTACCTAATAGTTTTCTTTCCTGAATCAGTGTACATACAGGTATCCTGCACTGTGCTCTATACTTTTCTGTATTTGAAATAACAATTAACAATAAAAAAGGGGTACTAATGAAAAGTACCTAGCACGATTTCTAAAACGAAGGAGAAACTAAATAAATCACACACTGTCATACTGGGTCAGCATCTGCACCAAGAGGTAAAGGTCAACAAATTAAAATATACAAAAATCATTAATAAACACAGAAGTATTAAATCAGTACCAGTCATGTTTGACAATTTTTTTCAATGTTCAATTTTCAATGTATCAGTTTTCAATGTTTTACAATTTAGCACCACTAAAACATTAAAATTCGATTTCCAGGAAATACTAGATAAATAATGTTGGTAAAGATTATACAGCATTTCATTTAATATAATTCACTGAAATCAAAGCAGGTAATTGGAGAATTTGGTCTTTTGCCCAAATGATTCATTAAAGAAATCCTAATGGCACTGCTGGCTACAAGCAGAGAAACTTCTGGGAGTATGCACTAAAACTTGCATCCTAGCCACCATTAAACCATTTTCCCTAAAGTTTTCTCACTAATTATAAAGGCAACAGGAGAAGCCTAAGTAGCTACATTGCCTAAAACTGAGTCCATCACACCACTAATTGCCTTTGGAAGTATGCAATAGTTTTCCTCTTAAATCAATGAACAAAATTATATGGATGATATAATATAGATAGTCTTGCTTTAAAAAAAACAAAAACAAAAACAAAAACCATTCTCCTACTACCGATAATACCCATCAATGCCATGCTCTGCTTGACAGCTCCATCTATACAAACGTCTATCACGTAACTCTCCCGAAAGGTTGGGGCCGCTGTACTTTCACCACACAGAGGGAAGGCTGAGGCAGGGGACTTTAACTAACTCGGCAGGACACACAGCTACAAAGTGGTGCAGGCATCATTTAGACGAGGGCGGGGGCACTCTGGGACTCATGCAGTTGTCACCACCTGTACTTCCTCTGCCTGTGCCATAAAGTAACTGTCCGTGAACAACAGCACATGATATATGACTGTTAGTTGTTGATAAAAATCTGGATGGAAACATGTGGATTGGCTGCATGCCTGAAAGCTTCCACCGAGGTGAAGTTGTACAACAAAACTGAAGATAAGAGAGGACAGGTTACCCCTGTATCTTACTTTCCTTTTCAGATTTGCCGTTCCCAACCCCACGTATAATATGTTTAACAAACTATGGTTCAGGATAGAAGAAAATGAATGAGGCCAGCAGAAATAGTTCGTAAGTCGTGGAAGAGGGCTTGGGAACTAAACCCTTCCTTCTATGGCCAACTGATTTTCTGTTGCTTCTTATGACTGGTTAATATTACAGATTTCACAAGGAGCAGCAGAAAACGCTAGAGAAAAAGTGTTCTAATCAACTCCATCTGTACTGGTTGTCCAAATGCTCTGACCAGGGCATTTGCCTTTACCAGGCCGAGACCTTCTCAGAATGTCTTTTCTGGATATGCTACTTCAATTTGAAATTCGTTAAGAGAATAATTTACTCACAGAATTTGTTCCAAGAACTTGAAGCTTTGGTTCCCCTGATTCCAGCAGCTTTGCTACCATATGAAGGAAGCTTTCTACAAAAGGCTTGATGCTCTGAGAATGGCAAGCCATAAGGAGCTGGTCCAACGCCTCCATGGCAATTAAGACATACCTAAGGGGAAGAGGTAAACAATAAACGTCAAAGCATTCCTGGCGCTCTTAATTCTAAGTGTTCTTCACTGGAAGAATTAAAATAAGTTTATTTAAATGCACAAAACATAAAAAGGCAAATTTAGTGGTTTCTAAGTGGAATCTTGCCTCTCACAGGCAGTAATGACTGCAGATTACAAAATAATCCTCATATAAAATTACACTGGAATACCCATTTTCTCCTTCTCACCAAAAACTCTTTAGGAGCTTCTTAACCTTAGCTTTGTGCATATTTTTCTTAGTAAACACGAATATTTTCTGTTTTCCATACTTTTACCATATTTCTTTGTGTCTGATCCCAAACAGTTATGTCAAGCGATGGGCCTAAATGTCCAACATAATTTATTTGTATTTGTAAAAGTGAGCATATATTATAAAGCATTACTGGCAACAACAAAATAGTATCAGAAAGGGTCTCATAAATGATACCTTAGAATCATCAGATTTTAAAGGCTGTACTAAAAATTAAAAATAAGACTTTGGTTAACTTTGCTTCAACAATGAACTATTTGTACCATGACTCACCAAAATATTTTAAGTGGCAACAACAATAGAGAAGTAGAAAAAAACAATTTATCACTTGCAGGAAATGACCACATGGGAAAGTACTTGTGATCCACATTATCCCAATTATTACTGTTCAAGCACAGAGAACGCAGAAGACAGCAGGCTTTTATTCACAGGTAGCACTGCAGCTAGCACCACGCCCACCTCCGAACCTTAGCATCCAGGCCTAACATCGTTCTCTTTCTTTACTGCTCTGACAGGTAAAAGTGAAGTTGTGTTAAAAATAATCAGGTTAACAGGATCTTTCTCTTTGTTTTCAATTTAGAGACTGGTTTTTAAATTATAGCACCCAATTAACAAACCAAGGGAGTAATTTTTACTATTTCCATGAGAGACGTTTCAAAAGTTACGGGACAGACGCTCAAGCTAAAGGCAACTCTAGGAACTGACATTCTTAAACTCTGGCCAGGGAGGTAATAAAAGCTGCAGCAGCTCCAGAGCATTATGCATTTCCTGTGTGACAGTACAGAGGTTTACCCTCACGTATCACTTTTGCGTGACTGGACGGCAAAATAATTTATAGGGTGATTTAGCCTGAGAATTTTCCAATGAAACAATATTAGCAGCAATTAAGCTTCTTACCCAGAACGATGTCTGACAACATCTCTGCTCAACCTTTCTGCCAGGTAAGAACCAATTCGATCTAGTTTCTCTGGAGCAGATACTGCATAAAATGTCAGTTTCTCCATATCAGCTTTGACAAGGCCATCCTAAAACACAGTAACAACATAAATAGGTTATCTAGATTTTCATGCTTGTTATTTGTTTATTTACTTATTTATTTTGTATTTCTAAGCATTGCTTGCTTCACATTTCCCCTTTTTGGATTGGTGATTAATCCATATTTATGCTGAACCTTTCTGGATAGACCTCCTTTGTACTAATATTCATCATCCTGGGTATATGGAATTTTCAAAAAGTTAAAATGCCTCACTTAGGCAAAGTATTTAAATATACCTTCATAAGCAATGAGTATTCTAACATCCTCCTATAGAGAAAAAAAGATTTCAAAGAAAATTTGTTACAATTTAAAAATTTTATATGTTATATTGTTAAGCCTATTATAGTCCTTTACCTATACAACAGTGAACATTTAGCTTTTTTTTAGTGATTCAGAACTTGCTGATATAATTACAAAGTTTTGTTGTAATTAATGAATGAGGAAGTATTAACAATGATATGAATCTGTGTGTAGCCAACGTGTTAAAAAAGTAGCAACGACAACAAGTCGCTGACGTGGGTTATCAGACTGTCTCAAGGGTGGCATCCAAGAGGTCTAATGACTTCCCTCACCCCCACATGACCGACCACGAGTCAGTCATCACTCTACAATTCCCAGTCACACAGGGTCCAAGGAACTACATGCTGCTTAGCATTGCTGAAGGAGGTGGGAAGGAAGATTGTGTTAGATGGTGAATCTACAACTGAAAATTTTACAAAATTTTTCATATTCAGCTGGCCCCTCAATGTTCTCTGGGTATTTTGCCATTTCTCTAGTGACGTCAACCCCTCCTATTCTATACCTGCTCCATTTTCCTCAGTCACTACTCTGCCACCCCTCTGCCTTCTCCAACGTCAAACAAGCTCTTCTGGGAAGATGGAAGCTGTCCGACTAGAATTTACTGACAAAAACAACCTTACTTTCTCAGTGCCTTCCAGACCAGTGGTTCTCAACCAGGGGTGACTTCAGCCCCCAGGGGAATGTCTGGAGACTTTACAGGCTGTCATAGCTGGGGAAGGGAGTATACTGGCATCTGATGGTAGAGTCCTGGAATGCTAATAAACAGCCCACAGTGAACAGGAGAGCCCCAAGGCAAAGAATTACCTGGATCTAAATGTCAACAGCACCTAAGATAAAAGCCCTGCTGTCTCCCCATCTCCCGGTCGCAGGAACCGCTTTGCCTGGGCCCTGGGCCCTGGGCCCTCGCTGTCCCCCGCCGAGGCTGCGTCTGGCTCCACCAGCAAGCTTCTCGCATTCCTGGCTCTCTGACCTCTCCCTCTGCAGTGGCTCCTTCACAAACTTTTAAACGTGACTGCATCTCACCTGCTTCTTTTTTTTTTACTCCTTACTAATTTTATTGAGGGATATTTTACATATAATAAGCCACACCCAGGTATATAGAATTTGAAATATGGCAGCTGTATCCACCCGTGAAACTACCCCCGGCAAACAAGATACAGGTCATTTCCATCGTTTCCTTCCCTCTCCGGGCTGGGCGCCCACCGCGCTGCTTTCGCTCACGACAAATGAGCACGCAGCAGAGGAAGCACACGGTGTGTCACCTCTGTGCGTGAGTCCTCCCCCAGCTCACCTCCAGTGTCCCGTTCCCCGGGGAACTCCTACTCACCCTGCATGTCTCCACGTCCTTCCTTCAGTGTGCCCTTGCAACACCCCTCCTGAGTTTGGGGGAGATGCTCTTCCTACACGTGCTCTTAGCTCACAGCACTTATCTCTACCACCATATTTGTGTCATACTCCTTTTCCGTCCATTAAACAAATGTAATTAAATGCTAATCATGTGTCAGGCACTGACAGACGCCAGGGAAGCAGCCTGAGCAAAGACTTGTGTCAATGCAGTTAAACTTCCAGAGATCCTTCTGAAACAGGAACTATTGTAATTCCCGTTTTGCAGTGAGAAACTGAGGGACGTGCCCAGGATTACAGCACCAGCAGTTTAAAGAACGCGTCTGCTTATTTGTCCCCTTGCTGGACAGCTCTTTGAAGGCAGGGACTGGGACATGTAGACCTCTGCATTCTGGGATATACCACAGGATTTTCTTTTTGTTTAACAAATTAAAAGGAAGAAATGTGGTTAATTGGGTTATGGTTGCCATGTGTTTGCAAGGTTCACATAATTCTTTTTTAAATCTCATTTTACAGATTGTTATTTAAATAAATCTCGTCTAAATGCTCGGTGAAAATAACAATGCTTTCTGTAACCAGTCGCTAATTCACCTGTCGTCACTCCCATGACCAAGTTCTCAGAGCCCCCCAATGCCCACACAGTGAAGTGCACACAGCAGACACACTGCCTGCCTGGCACAAGCCTGTTCTGGCCACCCCTCACCGTCAGTACTCAGGTACTCCAGCCGCTGCAGGAAATCACTGACATGTCCAGTCCATTAAATGATACCTCCGAAAAGCCAAGTCCCAAACTGCGGTCACCATGATTACCACCCCCCAGACTCGACAATTTGTAGGTCCTTGATGTCAAGCACATCTCTCGCTTTCCTGTGCCTTTTCTCCCACCTGGCCCTGCACTTGCAACAAAGACATTAACCTTTACTTCTCCAGATGGTGTACATCCTTCCAAGGTCAGCGCAGGCACTTCTCTGAGAATGCTTCCCCGAGGTCGCCAACCTACAGTGACACCTCCATGCTTTAAAGGAGAAACTTTCCCACCTGCTGCAGTGAACATGTCACTGACGGACTCACGCACTGCAATTCAGTATTCCGCGTGCTTCTGCGCTGTGTCAGGCAATGGATAGAAAGCACCTGAAGGGCAGGAACCACATCTTGGACTCTTTTGCCATGCCACAAACGCCGCTGGGTACCTGAGAGCCGACAGTACTTAACTGACTAGCCTCCTCTAAATAGCTGAATGTTTAAATCAGATTTGATTAAAAATGAGATCTGACCTGTCATGAGATATATAAATTAATGTTAAGATAAGCGAAGGTTTCTATAGTTGGCTACATTTTAAAATAAAGCAAATTTTGTAAATTAAACCCATGTAACAATTTTTGTTCATATCCATGTAACACTAAAGGAATCTCAGAAAATTTGAGTGTTAAACAAAACCATGTAAACCAGTCGCTTTGAAACCAGTAATCTTCCACAATAAAGTAACTCTTATAAAAAAAATTAAAAGAATTAAAGTAAAAACACAAAAACCCTGCCTGGAGTGCTCTTACTTAGCATCTGCATTCTCTTCTGAAAACGTTGTGGCCAACCTATTCACTGGTGACTCTTAGCTTAGATTCCATTTCCTTCGGGCCTTTCTTCCCCCAAACCCCGGCTAGAGGTCAGCCCCACTCTGGCAGCACCCGGGACTTCATGTGCCACCACAGCACTCTTTTACACAATTCTGTAATTGCCGATTTACTTGTCTGTCAGCTTGGGGAGAGCAGAAAACCATTTCTGTGTTCACAGTTGTATGCTTAGCATTTCGTACAAATCCTCTAGCACTAGTCCATAAATTTTTGATGAGTATGACTTAAATTTAGGAGCTATCTGGACAAAAGAATGTCACCTGTCCATCATTCCAAATGTATGACTAATCTATGAAAAGGATATGAAAATTAGACAAGCAAGTGTGGGTCACTTAAAAGTAAAAGAGAAACATAAAAACAGTAGTGCACACGAGAGATTCAGGGATAAAAATAGAGAAACGAAATGAGGGAAACCTTCGGGAGCTCAGCAGGGGAAGGATGGGTCAGCAAAGAGAAGGGTCAGGAGATGTGGATCACATTACTTTGGGGTCTTCAGGGAAGATGTTGTCCACCAGGCGTTTGTAGCGAGGGCGCAAAGCAGAACAGCAGCAGCACACTCCTGTCAAAGAGATCAAAATCACGAAGTCCAGAGATTAGTCATATTGTAACAGACCTAGAGATCCACGTTTCCAAATTTTAATGGGTTATGTAAAAAAGGGAAAAATTCAAACTGACACAAGAAAAAGCCATACAAATTACTGATTAAGAAATAAAAAAGTTAAATGTCTTCCCCCATCCCCAAAGACACCAGGTCAAAATGAATATACTAATGAACTATCCCCAAGTCCCCAACCATATTGTTTGGGGCAATGTGCATGCATGTGTGCACACACACACATACGCACACACGCACATACCCTACCGAGCCCATCCTATAAAGCAAATACATATAATAAGTGCACCCCCCCCTTTACCTCCTTTCTGATCGCATCTCATACTACTCTCTGTGTCCTCCCCTGCCCCCCATCCACTTCCGCCCACTCCCCACTCCCTCTGCCTGACCCAATCCCACTCAGCTCCCGCCACAAAGGTCTTAAAAGGACAGTTCACTCCTAGGATAGCCGGTAAAAATGGATGAAAATACAAACATCTACACAATGATCACATAAGGAATGACGATACAGGGGGAAACGAGCTCAAAGCAAAGTTCAGAAATTTCAAAAATGCTGAAAGGCTGCTCTATTCATTTTCAGTTGGTGTCTTGGAAAGAGCGACAGATTTGGATCTCAAAGGCCTAGGCTCGCTCCAGTTCTTTCCCTTAAGTGGCTCCATGACCTCGGGTAAGGCACATCTGCTATCTGGAAAGAATGAGGATTTTGGGAGGGATCAGTTTTCTTGTCCTGCAAAGTAGTAACAGGAATGTTGGTCTTGAGCCATTATAAAATTATTCTCAGGATTTATGAAACCAGGGTAGGTATGTCTCTGCGTAAGTATGCATTTGTATGCATTTAGAAACAAAACCATGGGGTGAGAGAACCCTTGAGCAGGAAGTTAAGAGGACTCGGACCCAAGCAGACATCTGCTACTATCTTATCGAGTAACGTGATGCAAGAGACAGCTGCTCCAGGTCTCACTTTGCTCATGAAGTATGCATCGTTCATGCATGCAGTCATCTACCAAACATCAACTGAGGGCCCAGCACAGGCCCAAACAGGTAAGACTGGGTCCAGATTTGCAGTAGAGTGAAGCCATTAAAGCAATGACAAAAACAAGACAGCTAAGATTTGCACAGTTTCTTTGGTGATCATAAAACATGCATAAATAACGCATACTGTATTTAACCATTCCTTGCAAACTGGTGAGGTACTATCTATATCACTTTACAAGAGTGGGAACTGTGGCAGTACCGACCTCATCACTAACCAACAGCAATGGCTGGGTGAGACTCCAATGCCTTACAACCCCACGCTCGTTGTATGACCCCACAGACAGCAGTGCTCAAACTGATCGGCATCCACACATTTCATGTGCACCTACTTTGTGCCATCATGCTAGATACCACAGATAAAAGAAAGCATAAAAGACACAAGATCTTTACCCCTGAGAAATTTATACACTGCTATAAAAATAGTAATTCAGTAGCGTACGAGGGCTGTCTGGAGAGGATTTAGCCATGTAAATGTTCTCATTATGTTGACAATGGATGAATTTTCTCTGGACAGCCCTCGTACACTTAGGTACTCCATGCTGATAACATAAAATGCAACCTATTGCTCAGGATGCTTTCTATGTTAATAGAAGAAAAAAATTCCAAAGAGTCCATTAGGGAATGTTTTTCAGATAAAACACGAAATACCTGAATTCTTTTTAGAGTCCAAAAGTGAAACACAAGTCTGATTATTAGAAAGGAAAACAAGGTAACTGCCTAATAAGCAGCATATTTATTTCTACTACACCTTATACAAATAGCGAGGGTGCCAAAAAAAGGCACACATGGGACACACCTATGTATTACATAAGTGCTGATGGTCGCCACTCTGAGCACCTCTTGTGATTGCAGAAGTCACACGTGACTTGTAGTCATCTTTTGTTATCAGTATATAGTGAGTATTACAATTTTAATACCAGTTTTCTTCCTTTCTTAAAATGTGTATACGTATTTTGGCACCCTCTGTATACTTCAGATAAATGTTAATACAATGAAATAAATTAAAATCAAGTATCTATTGAGTGATTAACTTATACAGGCACTGAGCACGGTACTATAGCAATGAAAGCAGCTTATAATCTGCTAAGAAGATTAAAATGAATCCTTTGCTAACACTCATACCACAGGCCAAGGAGTACATTCAAACTGTCACCGTGGCCGACTGGAAATGGGACTGCAAAACGAGTCTCGGTGCTTCAGGTTTCCCATCAGCATGGGAAACTGTTTCTTTCAACAGTAAAGAAAGGGTCCTTAATAAGCTATTAAGTCTCTGATACTGTATATTACTTTTACTTTATGGAGGATCAAAAAAATGTGAACTTGGAACACACCCAACACCTGGTCCTACTTCCAGGAAGCCCCCGTCCACCAGGGAGACGGGAGAAAACAGGCACACGCCGCACACGGTCCACCCCGGCTTCTTAGTGTCCAGCTGGGGGGCTCGTCACCTTCTCTCACTTCCCCTACGTCTCCTCATCGGTTAGATAGGTGGGACCGTGCCTTTTTCACATCCTGGTAAGACTAAGTGACACTGGACACATTAAACAAAAGCTAGCTACTATCGGCAACGCCGCGGGAGAGGCACTACCCCGGGGTGAGCAGGTGACAGTGCGTGCGGGCCCTCGCGGCAGTATTGCCAACAACGTGAGGACGCGTGCTGTGAACTAATTACCTAAAAATCACACCCAGTCTCACAGATGGCTCAGGACAAGCCCTCAGTAACACCACCAGTGCTCACGGGCCTAAGGGCCGTTTCCTGACTCTGAGCTGTGCAGCGCTGCACCAAGTACTTCACAGCGTTACTCACTCGGTCCTACGGCGACTCACCGAGGTGGTCACTCCGTCTCCAATAAGGCGGGGACAGGTGCACAGAGGCCCGTGTGTCCCGTCGCAGGCCGGCGAGGAGCAGACCTGACAGTCCAACCAGATCTGATGACACTAAATTCAAGCACCGGACAGTTTCTAAATGACTTTAAACATTAGCATCCCACACACTATGACCAACGAACTTGACTGGTGGGGTGAGTCTAACAGATGAGGAATGCACTGTTGTACAGGAAAATAAACGATCTCAGCACGTTTCTCCAGGAGGCCCCCAATGAAACAACACACAACACCTTCCTGACCCCTTACTGTAAACGAAAAACTACCAACTACAGAGGGGACACAAGAGACCAGCCTAACAAGTTCAATTTACTCAGGTTTCTATAAAGGGAGAACACACTGAAGACAACATAAGGCTACAGTGACTGTGGGAAGAGTAACCACAGGAGAATAATCACCACCTGCTTCATAAAAGAGAACGCCGCACGCAGGAGCCTCAGACAGCGAGGAAAAGGAACTCAGTGGACCTACCCAGGCACAGGAGCGCGGCCGCCTCTCCCGGCGGGCTCGGGCCGTAGGGCTCCTGGAGGTCCGCTGTGGGCACCTGCACGTACTCCTTCATGCTGGCAGGACGACCTTCCAGGCGACCCTCCGGCTTCTGGCTCCGGCTACCGACTGCCCGGGCAGTGCCGAGTGCACCCGACTTGTAATTAATTAGCGGAGGGCACGGAAGCACTGTAACTTATCCAACATGTTGCTGACATCAACTATAACGCTATCGAGAACTTGATAATATCAATATCAAATTCTGCCGGCTAGGCCAAAAGCTTAAACAAGACACTATTAAAGTGCCTGTACTGCTAACTCAGGACAAGTAGGTTTTCATAAAGTTGAAATAAGAAAATAAACCTACTTACACCTTTTTTTCCTTAGAGCACTCCTGTAACCCCTCCTCATCCAGCTTCTGATCCCTTCCAACACACTCGTCATTTTCCATCTCTTCCCAACATTCTCTTTTCCAAAGGAAAAACAAGAAGGCTAAGCGCGTCACCAACAGCCCCAAGCCGTCAGCAAGTCTGAACAAGACAAATTCTGCCTTTAAATTTACTTCCAACGCACCAAGAAACCCCCCGCCCCCTCCACAGCCTGTGGGGTTCAGAGCCGTGGGAGGAGAAACACAGAGTTTCGGGCGGGAACGCAGAGCTATGCGCAAACGGAACCCGGGCGGAGCTGGAGAGAGCAGAACCGTGACGACGACGAGGGCCGGGCTGCTGGGGCACAGGCTCCATGAGCCTCCACGGGTAAAACGGGAAAATCCTCCTACTCGCCCCTCAGGGTGAGGAGTGCGACATTCATGTAAAAACCACCTGGAATCTCAAAGACATTGATACGAGGGCCGTCTGGAAAAACTCCAGCCACAAATGCCTCCATTTTTCATTTTACATGAAAAGGCTGGAGACTTTCCGGACAGCCCTCGTATATTTTAGTAAGTTTTGCAAACTCCTAAATTAGCCATTTCTTCTTAAAAGACACCCCGAGACAACATCTGCTCCATCGCTCCCTAACACCTTTCTCGTGTGGATTCACCAATGCCCCCAGTCCGCACCTCACGGAGGAGGGAGATGTACCGACCCGTGCATCGTCCTTCTCTGCAGGTGAGGTTTGGAGGTCATTTCCACTGTCCTGATCCCTCACAGAAGGACCTGAGTTGCGGCCCTGGACCCCTCCCAGCGCAACTGAGGGAGTACGGATCAGGCTCGTGGGCACAAAGGCTCTGGGAGAACCCTGCTTAATTCCAAGGGCTGGTCCACCCACCGGTGGGCATTCCTTGACTGCGATGACATTTTCTTTCCTTTGTAGCTCTGTAAGTTTGGGAGTCTGGATAAGTAATAAAGACCCCCTTTAAAATAAGCTATTATTGTTTCAACTAATTACATTACCCAATGATAATATAAATCTAACTGGAAATACTAATATTTTCATTGTTAAACTATTATTAAACTATTAATGTCTTGTCTCCATTATTAAACTATTCCTGTCTCCACTGTTAAACACCACCATGGCACTAGTACATGGAATAAAACTGTCCTCTAAAACAATAAAATAAAATTTACTAACATTGTCACTGGAGTTAAGGGATGCTTAGATCCTAGTACGGGAACCAACTGTGTAACTGGATTAGCTTGTATCATGACCTGTAAAAGTAGACAGTAAGAGTATCCACACCTGCTGCACAGCAATGATATGGCCTCAATTACTGCTGAATTGTAATGTATCAGGAATTTGCTGCCATAGTTAGGGCTCACTGCAGTTCATACTTTAAGTGGGAGTGGCTCTGATTACTGGGTTGTAGTCCTTTATGCCTTCACTGTATACAGGGTCCGGCAGAAGGAACACCCTTTTTATGAGCTGGTAGGCTACATCACATCTTCTATTACAAAATCATAAGCATGTAATTCTGTAACATACCATATTTTAACGACTTTAAAAAGGGCATTACTTCTGCCAGCCCCTGTATTCTATCACAGCGTCTGGAAGCATTTATTGTACTTATGTACATACACCTCCGTCTTTACCAACATAACGTACCACATTTTCCCATGTATAGGACGCCCCCATGTATAAGACGACCCCTACTTTTCTAACCCAACATTCAGAAACCCTCTCAACCAGTTACTCCTCTGTGTAAGACGACCCCCAATTTTGGTCTAATGATTTTAGACAAAAGCATCCTCTTACACATGGAAAAACTGCAACAAAGTCACTGCAACATAATGCCCGTGTACCCTACTCACTGGTGTGCTTGTCTGGCCTACAGCAGACGTTCGCAAAAACGTTCCTTCACTAAAATGAAGGCAGACCCAAAGTTCACTGGTAGATAAAGTGAATTTAATGTCTGCTCTAATATATCCCATAAAAATCAAAATAATAATAAAGGTACTCTGTCCACTAAATAAATACCAGAAGAATGTGAATTCTCTGACTCATAGAGGACAATGTCAACTGAATCACTTTAAACAATTAATGGTCTATTTTTAGACCTAGTGGAGCCCATCGTAATCAAGGTGAAAAGAGACAGACTGTTCTTCTATGAGAAGATTTTAAAAATTCATCACTTTAAGAACTCTAGCTCTGTGGTGTCCAAAACTCTTTGTTTCCATCAAATATATTTCCTTCAAGGTTAAAATTAAAAGTCAAGTTATTCATAGAGAGTCAGAGCAATACGTTTGCTTCATACAATTAAAAAGACTTAGTAATATGACAGTCCCACTTACTCATACCTCTCCCAAGTACTAAATTCTGAATGTATAAAAATTTATAGAAACCACATGCACATACACGTGTTATATGTGAGGACTGTCCGGAAAACGCCCAGCCCTAAATGCCTCTATGTTTCATATTACCTGGCTGGATACTTTCCGGACAGCCTTCACAGTAATAGAAAGCCTGTAATGTGGGTGCTGTTCCTGTACTGTGACACACAGGTACAGGGCGCTGTGCTAAGAACCACAGGGGATTAAAAAAAACTATTTGACAAGGCAAAGGTATAAAATTTGATTTTTAAAATAGCATTTGGACAACATTGGAAGACAGGCGCATCCGATGTCACACGGACCACATGGGCAAAAGGAGCCACAGCAGTGCAGAGAGAGAGAGAGCTCCTCGAGCTCAAGTGCAGGGAGGTTTCAGGAGGGACAGGAACTTGAGCTTTGGGCTCCCCTGAAGAACGTGCAGACTGGATGCTAAGGAGAAGCTGGGGACAGTGAAGCGGAAGGAATGACATGGGCATCACCACTGAGGACGGCACGTGGAAAAAGCCAAATGCATTTTCTAAGGACCCACAGCTTAGGAAGAAAGGGACGTGGCAGGGGGCACACAGGAAGCATCAGGAGGTCAGAGAGACAGGAACGAACTAATCTTATCTTCAGGAAAGTGTTCCTTTCAGAAGGACTTTAATCCATTAGAGGAGGATTTTATTACACAAGTCTTTCCACACGCCATTCTATACCGTCTCTTCTTCTGCCCTCCATTTCACTGCTCATGCTTCATTCCCAGGCCCACGAACGGCGTGTAAGAGGACAGCAAAGGCAGGGAGGGGACCAAAGCGCCACTTGTGTTTTACAGGGTGGCCTCTCCCAGCGCTCCACGACAGGCACAGCACACACAGAACCTGCGCTCTTCTCCAAACCACGCTGGCTTCCCGCCCGCAGGGAAAAACCCAGCCTTTTCTGGTTAAGTGGTGTCTGCTCTATGCTCAACATGTTTTCCCCCACGCTTACAATTTTTAATAGAAAAATGTGTATTAGACATTCTCCCACTTACAAAGTCAATTTATAGATTTAAACCAAGACTTTACTGCATGCTGTCATACTTAACAGAACAATTAAATATTACTCAGCAGAATCGCCCAAGGATAAGAGCAAAAAAATGTAGAATAATCCTGGCTTTTAGAAAATCCAATCCTGAAGGATGGCATGTGAAAACCTTCTGGAGTCATCACTGGGAAAAAATGACTGCAAATTTTAAAATCAGAAAATAATGTAGTTCCCTAGTCATTTCATCTGATGTTGGCTTAGTTTGCAGAACAAATAAGAAACCATCCGGGGGATGACACAGAAACCAGAGCTGCTCCCAGAGAAGAAAAGCACTCGTGCCTCTGTCCCCAACCAACGCCAGGACGCCGCATCTGGTCTGTCCCAGACCTGTATGCCACAGACCTCCTGTGCTCAGGTGGCATCTTGGAAGGGAGTACTCACTCGTCCATCCCAACCTCCAGAGGTAAGTAATTATAATAGATAAGGCAGATTTGAAAACTGAAATAGTATGTGATGCCCTTTTCTTATTTAATATATAGAATATTAACTAAATGTCCTCTATGATCATGTCAGTAGCCCTATTAAGAACTACAAAAGGAATGACATTTTCTCCATGTATAATTGTTTGGGTTCTTTTAAAAGTATGTGAGCAACAAATTTCCTCTTGAATCCAAGGCATGGCACAATTATATGGAGAGTTACTTTGCACAATTAATGACATGTTTGGGGGAAGAGGAGAATTTTGTAGTGGTGAAAGATACATTTAAGGATCATGATGAAGAGGGAAAAAAACAGGAAGGGCAAAAGGCAAATCAGATCATGTAGAGCTTACAAGGAACCGAGAAAGTACGACACTAAGCACCAATGTGTTACAAAGGCCTACCTAAAACAGTCTAACGACGCCGGCTGACAAAACAAATCCCCTCATCTTCAAAAGGAGACTGAATGCCCAGCTGGGGAAACAGCTGGGCATCATTACGGGTCCTGACAGTCTCCTTCTCTGGAGTATATTTCAAAGATTCAATCTTTAGAGCTGTTGACAAAAACGTATTTATCCACTTTTCAAAGTAAATCTTGATAAATACATATAATACAGCTGACCTTTGAACAACATGGGGGTTAGGGGCACCGACTCCCCATGCAATCAAAAATCTGAGTGCAACTTTTGACTCCTTGAAAAACTTTACTACTAGCCTGCTGGTGACCGCCTTACCAATAATATAGCTGACTGACCTATGTTTTGTACGTTATATGTATTACATACAGTATTCTTATAATAAAGTAAGCTAGAGAAATGAAAATATTAAGAAAATCATAAGGAAGAGAAAATGCATTTACAGTAATTATTGAAAAAAAATCCACATATAAGAGGACCTGTGCAGTTCAAACCCGTGTTGTTCAGGGGTCAACTGTACACCACAGCTGGCCCAGGAGTATGGAAGTGCCTTACTTTAAGAGGAAAAGGATGGGGGTTCCCTGCTGGTGTGGTGGCTAGGCTTCGGCACTCTCAACGCCAGGGCCTCATTCCCAGCCAGGGAACCCACCCCACCCCACCCCAAAAAAGAAGAAAAGATGTTCTTGACGTGAGAAAGACCCATCATGCCAAAAATAAGTGGGAATGCGTGGCTGAGATCTCTAGAACTTCCCCGTTACTTTGAAGTGCTGCCACCCTATCTCCCCGAGGACTAGAATTTCTAAGCAATGTGTAGAAATGAATACTTGGCAGACGCATGCTGGAAATACATCTGAGTGCGGTACTAGGTGGCCTTTAAAATCCTAAGTCAAGTATTGCAAATAGTCATAGAAAACAAATGGTCACAATCAGACTTTTCACATGTTTTTTCTAACATATGACCAGATGTTAGAAATGTTCCCTTTTCCGAAAAGACGACCCTGGCATGCCTCTCTGTGTTTGACGCCAAGGTGTCCTTAAAAGTAGCACAGCTCTCGGGATTTATTTTATCTGCAATGGCTAGAGAAAGGGTTGAACCTTTTGGAGAAACCAGGCCATTCTCCCCTCTCTCCTGCCCTACCTCTCCGAGAGAAGACTGCTGCCATAGGGTAAGAGAGGAGTGACTTATTTTACCGGTGAGTCTGGAAGGAGGAGCTCAGCACGCCCTAAGACAGCAGCTCTAAATCTGAATCCTGAGCACCCCACACAGGGCCCCACACCCAGTGAGATGCAATATCCATTTGTTGAATGAATGAATGAATGAATGAATGAACTCTCAAGGGTTTCCCTTTCTGTGATCCCCTCTTCACACATTTATGTGACAGTGTATCTGGTCTGGAAGCCCGTCTCTATGTGGCCATGCTGAGGACTACCAAGAACTCTTGAGTCAATGTGTCCTTGCAACCTGAGAGAAAGGGCTAGGGAAACGCTGCTTCCTGCAGAGGACCAGGAACAGGGGAAGCAGTATTTGGGGGTGGGAGGAATGTATCTGAAAGAAGGAGAGAATGAATACTATTTTGCACATGACAAACTGGGTAACAAACTGAAAGTGGGATATCCTACAGTAAGCATGTGACCTAGACTGGAAATACAAACTCAAGAACTAAAAGCATGTAAGTAAATCAAAAGAGAAATAAGACATTAAATTCTACTTTCTGGAAAAGTCTAGAAATTAAATTTTCATAACTGCCAAAGTCTAGAAAAGCTACTTAGAGGATGTGAAAAATGAGCTCTGCCAAGCTTGAACTCAAAAGGAGACTAAATCGTTTCTCAGAGAACAAAAGATTCTTGTGAGCTGGACTGATTAGGAAAAGTTTTCATTGCAAAAGATCTGAGCTATGAGTCGGCCTTTGAACAGCAGCAAGAAAACAGAGGGAGGCTGAGGAAGACAAAGGCTGCTCTGGAGCAGTAAAATAACTAGCTTCGCTAAGTTAGCTTTGGAGCCCAGGAGAAAAAGCAACTGAAAAGATAAATTAGCAGTAGCTGTACAAATGTATGCATGTCGTTCTCTTTCCTTAACATTTTAGAAGATCCCGGATGCACAGATGAGAAGCTCTGACTTCAATGTGAATGACCCAAAATGTCTGAGGAGGGCAGTACCATCATGAAAATCATGCAATTATGACCTTAGTCAAATGATGAAAAAACTGCTTGGGGAAGAACTGTCAGATAGTCACATTCACAGCTATGAGAGAAAATACAGCATCAAGGACAAAGTATGAAGATTAAAATCCAGTTTAAGACAACTGTACCTAAAAGGATTTGATGTACTTAAGACAACATAGTCAAGTTTTTAAAACATATAATCAGATTTTCAGCTTCCTATTAAACAGCTTTAATTAGTTTAATTACATATATATTGCTATTTCTGAGTACTATAAAATTATTGAGGGCAGTGTGTGGAAATGATTCCTATTGTATAAAAAGCTAACCATCATACTTTGGTAATAAATACCCTCTATACTGGTCCTTCGTTCTCATGAGGCATAAGCTGACAAACGTTCTTTTTATGGCCTAACAAGGGATATCTGAACAGCAACTCTTAGGAGGATGTACCAATGGCAGTGAAGTCAACAGGGACTCAGAACCCAGGTTAAACGTCAAAAACGTACATGACTGTGCTGCAGGCAGAGTTTTAATTACTCGAGGAAGGAACACTAAACCTGCCGACACAATCTCAGTGTCCCCTTCATTCACGTACACGTCCCACACTGCCACTGCTTTGTAAGCCGAAGGGGGCTGCTTCCTAAGGCCAGCCGAGGGTCCTGGTGGCTTGAAAGGCTTGGCTTTTCCCACAGCACACGGGGGACGGGACCGCAGTTAGCTAATGGAGGCTGCATGGCTTCTCGTGCTCATGCTTTGATCCTCCCTTCCTAAGTAACTTGCCATGCAGGCAATAAGAAAGTCGACTGAAGTGCCTGCTAAACAAAACAGTTCATACTAAAACTAGATGTATGTTTAAAATTCAAACCCAGACTCACAGAACAGTCTTTTAATTCCTCCCTCCTCCCCCGAAGTCGCCTGAATGGAGAGTTAACAATTTGTGGAAAAACACAAACACACACAAACAAACACAAACCCAATTGATACTCTCCAGATGTCTTTGCAAAGGCTGTGAAGTTTATATAAAGCAAATGAACAAGAGAAAGAACCTGAGTTTGAACTATTTTAAGGACCCTCCTCTCCACAAATTTAAATGCTTGTGTTATTATTATTATGGTAATCTGGGACTGGATGATTTCAGATTTTTAAACTTAAATATACACCATGTAAGTTTTAAAATGCGGAGATAACAATATCTTCTTAACAATTAAGAGGTAAAAAAGAACTGGAATTTTAGAATCTTCCCACTCAGTATCTTTCATTTGAGCAAGTCTCCTAACGTTTACCTAGGTGTGAGACCCTCTGAATCGCAATCTGGGGAAAGGCAAGGTGAGGCACGGGGAATCCACATTTATAATCACCACTCAATTCCCAGGGCTTTTGTTTCATATAAAAACCAACATACACTGCAAACAGGTACATATTATGTATACAAATTATATCTCAATAAAGCTGCTTTTAAAAATCCATTTTGTCCTTCATTATACTTATTGTGACCTTAACATGCAGTTGTAACAGTAAGGTCACAGTTTACAAGCCAGCTGCTACTCTACTGTTCACAATGAAAACCCGACTGTGAAAACAGGTCAGGATCAGGGTCACTGCTGTTCTTTAGTTAAGCTTCAAAACAAGGACCACGACTACAGTTCCTGCTGAAACAAACTAGGGCACTAGAGTCTGGGAGAATAAACCCTTAAACCAGAAGATACTAACATGTCATCGTCACGATATAAGCAATGCTTGTGACTTTTCTCGGTTAACGAGGTCGATTTGAGTTGTTTTTATTTAAAAATCCTCTGAATATTTCACAAGTAGGAATATGAGTTATGTCAGATAAAATTCAAAACAGCTTTAAAATTCCCCAACTACTTAAATTTGAACAAATTTTGATTTCCTTATTAGTCACAGAGTAACAAGTGTTAAATCTGTGGGGGTGTCTGTAACTTCCAAGATTATTTTCAGAACAAATACATTTAATGCACCAACTACACTGATTCTTCTTACAGATTTCACAACACCCACGGTGCCTATGCCATATGTTAAAAGATTTTCCTTTGAATTGAGATGATTAAGTTTTCTGATCAAACAGTAAAAGGTAGGTAGCACTCTAATTGTGTATCCAAACAGAATGTGTACTTTTAAGCCATCTCTCTATTCGAAGTTTGAAAGCAGCAAAACATAACATTGGATTTGTTGAGAAAGACTAGCTAAATAAAAAGTTTAATTTAAAAACATATGAAGCTACTCATTTAAACGTTCAAGGTTTGGTGTTTGACACAGTCTCTCCAAACTTCTAACTAAAGCAGAGACTCTAAACATTCTGTGCTCACCCGCTGCGTGAGATTTGGGGGCCACGAAGTCAAGAGCCTAAGACTTCTTTAAATTTTCAAGTATTCTTTTCATTGATCACACAATTAATTTTTATGTTAATCGGTCCAGAAAGGCCATCTAACCTTTTCTAATCAATAGTAAATGAATCATAAACCAAAATCTGATGCTACCATATTTCAATGTATTACTAAATCTTCCTCAAGTTCAAAGTTAAGACTTATGCATGGAAGAAAAAAATCACAGCAACTTCGGCTTTACACACGAAGAACCTGGAAATCTATATACATCTGTAGTATCATTTTATTATTACAATTCTAAAAAGAAACATGTTTACTCCTGAAAATTTTAAAGGACTGATAGGAAAGAAAAAAACAATATAAGCTGTTAGCAGTCCAATTTTAGATTTAAAAAAATGAAGGCCAGTAGGATCAACTGCCATTCCAGCAAAAAGCAAACTTAACCAGACTCACACCTCCCTAATGCCCTTGCCACTGCTGGATACAGAGCTCTCAAAGGCCTTCGCCCGTTCACCAGCATGTCGCTGCACCCTATCAGGGAGGTAAAAAAAAAAAAAGAAAGAGCAGCAGTATTTCTGTATTGCTGGAAAAAGAGCCTGTGTGCTGCACGCCACTGGGTAAATGCACAGACACCAATGGACAGGGACGGGGAACGGAGGGGTGTGCGCTGTGTAAGGGCAGAGTCAGCCCACTGGCACTCTCTGCTGACAGCGCAAGCCTCTTCGGGTCTTTGTTTACAATAAAGCAGTTCCTCAGCGACTTTTCATAAGCACAGTACCTGCTGCCGGCAACTCTCTCAGTTCATTCACACACACACAATAATGGGACTCGGAGAAGACAGCAATGGGACAGGAAGTTACTAAAAGCTTCATTCTGTCTGCAATACTTCAGACTACACGTGGGGAGTCGCCCTACTTTCCACTGCAATTGCACAGGTAAGCGTGTCTACCCAGGGGTCACAGGACAGCTTACATCTGCTCAGCCAAGCACCATCTGACAAGCTCTTCCCCGGGGGAGGGTGCAGTGACAAGGCAGTTAAGGACATAAGCACAGGGCAGTACACGCCACAGTTAAGACGCATGGCCATCTTTAAGTCCCACACTTTTAAAACGCCTTGTAAATGATCATTGACACAGCATCAAACAGGAAGACTGTCCAGCTCTGTTTTCTTTTAGCTGCCACACTGGGACGTTTCAAATGCCACTGGAAATAAAAGGGCTGCCATCTGAACCGGACACAGTTTGTGCGGATGCAGCGACACTGGTTTTAATGGCACCCCACCTGTTCCCTCCTGGGTCCCCCTGCCTCGTCAATCCTTGAATGGGGATGTTCCTCTAGGATCTGACCTAGCCTCTTCATTCTCTTTACAAGCTCTCCTTTAGTGACATCACCCACTGCTATTGCTAAAAATGTTCCCTGCACATGCTAAGGCACTATCACTTACCATACCCTAAAATGAACCCACCTTCCGTCTCAGTTCCCCAAAATTGCTCTTCCCCCAAAAGTCTCTGCATCACACCAGCAGTTCGCCCAAATGACCAAGCCTGAAACTTGGGAGAGTCCTAACTCCTTCTCCTCCTCCCTCAACCCTTCGTCCAGTTAATCTATCAGCTGTTACTTCCTTCTCAGCGGTCAGTCCTGGCTGCAATTCACCCCATGACCACCATCCAAGGCCGCAGTCCATCACTCTGACTGCAATACGTTAATACCCTCTCACTGCTCTCCCTCCAACCTCGCTTATGTGTTTCCATAGCAACCTGTGCTTCCCTTTCAGTAAGCCGAGTCATCTTCAAGCACACGCTGACAGTACCGTGGGCCAAGCACTCCGTCCAAAGCGCTGCATACGGCGCCAAGGAAAACAGGCACAGGTGCTCCCACAGCTGCCTGTCGGGTCTGTGCCATCACGCGCCCGGGACTTGTCCTCCCCAGCAGGCTAAGCCTCATGAGAGCAGGTACCATGCCCATGACGATACATCCACGCCTGTTACGTTCAGTCTGAGCATTCCGCTGTACACTCAGGGCCTAGCATAATAACTGACACACAGTGTACATACGTATGTGTTGATTACAAGACAAATTTACCATGTACGAGGGCTGGCCGGAAAAAATCCAGCCATAAATGCCTTTATTTTTCATATTACATGGCTGGATACTTTCTGGACAGTGTTAGTCTTCACCTCCCCCAGCACCAATGACTTATTTCAATTGGTTGATGGTTATTTTCATCTGTATGACTCACCTCCAACATTTTCCCAAAACCCACACTTCTATGACCACAATTCCTGATCACTTAGTATCTTTTAGGTCGCTCAGGCCTATGACTATACTCAGGCCTATGACGTCATCTTCCACTTACCTTTCCCTTGCAGTCTCTCCTCTGAACTCTACAACAGCATTCCCAGGGTGCCTGCCATTTACTTACTTGTGTTACAGTCATCTATACACGGTTCTGCATACTGGACAAGCTTTTCAAAGCTAGAGATATCTTTATTTACCTCCGTAGTCCTCACTGAACAATGCCTTGCAGATGCAGGCACTAAAATATTTGAGAATGAATGAATCCGTAAGAGAAATCCAACAGGAAAATAAGAAAAGCTGAGAGAGAACATTTGTAACTTCAAGAGCATACTGACAGTGCCCGAGTAAAATGACTACAAACAAATTATCCAACTCCATTCCTGGAGATCACGAGAGCAAAACAGGAGAGACACCATCAGCTATTAAATGGTTTTGGTTTTTGCCTCTAGGTTCCTAAGATTTTGATTCTAAAACATCTTATGTTCTTGTCAGAGGGTAGATTCTAATGCCTGAGACTATAAATTTCAAACTTTTGAGAAGTACCCAACATTATTTGCCTGCTGAAATGGAATGCAGAATCCCACCAATAAAGCAGATAAAACCAGAGTTGCCCAGCTGAACTAAAGCTGGGTTGGGGAGACAGGCCCCCTACTCACTCTCTTCAGCAACACAGGACAGTCCCTGTCATACGTTCGTGGGAGACGTTTTTACCACTTTGGCTCTAAGGCAGGTTAAGCTTCTCAGGTGCCAGCCTCCAATGTGGATCAAGACATGGAGTCCTTAACAACTAACAACAGGAGTCCTGCACCAGGAAACGGAGCTTTTGTAAAGGTAGGACACGCAGACCTGACCTAGGGCTGACATCCATGTTTCTGCCACCTCTCTCTTAGACCTGAACTGCTCCATTTCAGGAAGCTGGTGCAGCAAGACAAACCTGGCACAGCTTCCCAAAGGTACTCCCATCCTTGGAGGACCAAGCAGAAAACCAGGATGGAACCAAGGGAAAAGGTGGCATGGACAGGTAAGTCACTTAAGTCTCTTTCTAACCTGGCCTGTAAACTACAGAAGAAGCTAGACCGCTGACGTTCACACGGTCCAGCCCAGCTAAGCAAACAGGAGACTCCACTGGCGGCAGACCCGACCTCCCCGTCGCCTCACTTTGCCTGCAGTGCGCTTCCTTCAGCAGATGCTCTTCTGGAGCCAGGTGCAGCAAACAGTGACAATCCAAGAAACAAGTATCTTGTCCTGACAACATGCTAATTCTAATAACCTGTTCAGAAAGTATTTCTACCTCCAAAGCACAATTACATCCATTCTACTGCATCTAAGTAGCCTGGAGCGGCATTACCATTTTGCACTTACCAGACCAAACAGCTAGGAAAAATAACCCAGTGCATGAATCAGTTTAAGGCAGACATCATAAATGGGCCACTCCTTTCCACGTCCAGGCCAGTCCTTCATCGTGGCAGAGTGCCTTCTGCAAGGTTTATGGGGCCCCAGGAATTGACACTGGCAAACTTGAACACCCTATATTCCATTTTCTCTGCCCAGCAGGAGTGAGATCCATTTAAAGATAACTGCAAGCACAGCACAGAGAACTCGGCAGTAAATTGCCAAGAGTTGTTTATAAAGCCAATTAAATAGCAGGGGTGTGAGGAACACCTAGTATTACTCAGAAAACTATTGCAGCAGGGACACCCTGCAGTTCAGGTAATGAAAAAAGCAAAAGTACAGCTGAGCAGTTCACCAACTAAGAATAAAAACAAAAATCAATGGCGTTTGGGAGAACAGAAGTCCTGTTGAAGACCACAGAGCAAAATGTTAGAACACAGCCAACTCCGGCTTCAGAGGTACAATGAAAAACACCTGGGGAATGCTTCCCTCTTTAATAACAATTAGAATCCTGCTCTCTAATAACACCTAAAGTTAGAGGGCAGTTAATTAATATGCAAAAGGCAGAATAAGATACTCCACACAGAAAGAGGAAAAATAATAGCAGCGCCGTGTGCTTTACAGCGCAGGTGAGAGCTGGCTCCTTTCAAGAACTGAAGGAAGCCGGCAAACTCAAATGATAAGAATTGTGACAGGTCTGACGTATCAATCAGAGGAGGAAATGCCCACATTCATTTTGTGATCATACTTCCCTACAACTGTGTTCTTTCTACAACACACAATCATTCCAAAATAAAATCCCCCCCAAACCTACAAACTCCCACTACACTGAACCCACACATGGTGATTCATCTCATCCTTTCAGGTTCATAATGGAAACCACCACTTAATAAGTCAGAAATTATATCTTCCTCTTTCAGAATAAAATATCAATGCTAAGAGAAAAAGCTCCATTAATTTCACTTCCTGTTCAGCAGCAACAGAATTTGATGACGACTGCTCAGTCATTCACAGAATTTTACATTTCCTGGCCCGAGAGCAACCAGACAGCAGACACCGTTTTCCTAAGCCATAAATAAGGTCGGCATTGTTTGATCAGTTACTCAAATCCTTTTCTGTGCACTAAAGGAAGAACCAGTTCAGGGAACTATTTTTAATGTTTCATTTCAGGTTTTTAAAAGAACTATGAAAATTCTGAAAAAATTACGTAAAAAAAATCTGGTTGTAGAATACATGCTAACTGTAGAAAATCTGGAAAACACAAATTATAGAGAAGAAAATAAAAATAACTCATGATCCCAGCATCTTTCCATGTGTAATTTTTAATGACTACAAGATATTTTGTTGTAAGGATGTTATATGTTCAAAGTGCACCACATCCCCATGACTGGATAACGAACTTTTCTGGGTTTTCACTATTTTATAAATATTACTGTGATAGACATCTCAGTGAAGAAATCTTGGTGCAGTCTATGTTTTTAATAATTTCTGAAGGATAATTCTCAAAGTGAAATTACTGGGTCAATGAGAGGGAGCATTATCAGAGCACTTGATAAAGTGCCAAATTACTTCCCAAAAAAGTGCCAATTTAAACTTTTGCCTTTTTTACTGTACCTTCATTGGCAAATGAAGACATTCTTACAGAACTTGAATTACAATCTTTGGTCAAAGAACAACCAGCTGTCACTCTGGTGGCCCCCATTTTTCCGGGGGATAAACCTCAGCATGCCTTTGAATCTCCTGAAACTCTGCGAAACATCATGTGAAAAGCTGCATTTTTCTGGGCAAGAATCATCATGGTTTTTATCGGATTCTCAGTAGGCTTCTTATTGCAAAAATGTTTAGGAACCCCTAACCTAGACAACAGGTCATGTCTTACCTACTGGTCCACCCTTCCCTCAATGCAGTGGGGGCCATCCTGGGATTTTCTGTGCTCTCCTGTCCATTTCGGAGAATGTCAGGAACTGGGTTCCTTCAATAAGAGCGATACGTCCCTTCTACTACCACTGCTGGATGAAGGGGTCCTCACTTCTCATACAGGGGCTCTTCCACAGGAGACAGAGCTACTGACATGTGAAACTGGAGTTCGTAATGGATCCAGTGTTCCCACAGAAACACTGTGAGACTCAGGGGTACAGTACAAGTACCTGAGTAGTGATTCCTTCTTTAATATAATAAAAATTTGAACCCCACTACCTGATAATACCGAAAGATAGAGAACAGTAAGTAAATAAGCTAAAGGGACAGTATGAGAGATGACATGCAATCCGACTTGTCCACCGCAGTCCACCCCACTACCACAGAGACAATGCGGATAACTCCATCATTCTAGGCCGAAGTGGAGCTATGTAATGGGTAAAATGTGGCTTCCTCCTATAACTAGTACCTTCCTCTGATTCAGGAAAGAAAGGCCTCTGCCTCCCAAAACACAAGACTGCCTTCAGAGGGCTAGAGACAGGGAAGACAGGTGACAGTGAAAATCACAGCCCAGAAAACCAGACAAACATGTCTGTGCCTGGTTTTGTTTAATGTTGCCCACTCCAAATCACTCAAAGTAACAGTCTAGGCAGATAGAGTCCCCCAGAAAGCTGGGCTTCCTCCTCATGCCAGCCCCTCTATTCCACGGTTTAGGTTTGGGAGGTGCTGGGAACTGTCTGGAACTCCTGAGATGAAAGAGTAAGGAACGGGGTGAGGGAAAACTGCCCAGTCCAGCTTCCTGAAGGAGCCTGCCAGGGTCAATGCCAGTCCAGGGTCAGGCAGGACCCTGCCTTGACCCAACCAATCTCTACTGACTGGATCAAGCCTGCAAGCTCTTTGGGACTCCAGGTGGAGAAGGCCGTCTCTGGAGAGCAGGCCAGGCTGTGGACACAGCTTCACCTAAAATCCAGATACTTAGATCACTGATTCTCAAACCAGGGACAATTCTGTCCTCCAGAAGAGCATCTGGCAATGTCTAGAGACATTTTTGGTTGTCACAACTTTGGAGGACAGGAAGTTTCTACTAAGTAGAGGCCAGAGATGCTGCTGAACACCCCACAAGGCACAGGCCCCAACCTGCCAAACAAAATCGTATCCTGTCCAAGACATCGATAGTGCAAAGGTTGAGAAACCCTGATTTCGACTATGACCTGCCCGCCTCTGCTTGTTTGGTTATCTCAGGCCTTGCAAATGTTACAGGCAGGCCTGCTAAGACTATAATCATAAATTATAAACATTTTATAACACTGTTTTGTAAGGGAAAAAGTTATTTCAGGTTACAGTATCCAAAGAGTAACTTCTCTGATTCTAGTTAAGAGTCAATCAATCATTTATTCAACATTTACCAAGCACCTAAAATGTAATTAGGCACAATGCAAAGCACAAGTGAGTTTTAAAAGAAACTGACAGTATTGATGACTGCAGATTCAATTCCTACCTGGCTCAGAGCAGGGCAGTATGAACCAACCATACGAACACCACTCGCTTCACAGGGGTACCACCAATTGGTACCGCACTTGCGTGCAATTATAGAAACTGTGCCATCATAAATATTAATAACAATAATGATGGACACCTCAAGCATTTCACTCGTCTTTCAGTCATGTCACGGAATCCACCGTCTTAAGGATGCAAAAGCATGGCTCAGCCTCATGCCATTTTGCATCATAAATCACACCTTTTAAAAGAAACAAGTTTTCTACTCTCACTCTGTGAAGCTAGATAACCTTAGAACTAAAAATTTGTTTAATCTCAAAGAATTCTTATATAACCATTTTACTAATAAATTCCACTTCAAGTCTTAACTTTCAGGAAGTATTTATCCCCGTCCCCCTTTGCTTTCTCAGAAAATAAAAGATTAGCACAGTGCCAATCTCAAATACTGACTGGATAACAACATGAATCTAGAAATAATAAACTACTAGTAATAATGATAATGATGATGATATTCCTCCTAGAGGAATAAAAATATAAACTGCTAACATATTTACAGATACACCATCCATGGACACACAATATTGTGTGAAGAAAACACAGTACCAAATACTGTGTGAAGTTCACCTTACCCACACTGATATGAGTTGTTACAAGCAATTTTTACATCAAGATTATTTAAAGATTTGCCAAAACATTACATGTACCTTTCTAATATCTTTACCCACCTCTAGACAAAACATGTATTTAGGCTGACCTGGAAATCCAGTGCCCCATTTCTACCAAAATAAGGACAGTCAGGAGTTACAAATTCTAAGAAATAAGCGCTGATCAGAAACACAGTGACAAGTGTGTAAAGATTTTACAGTATAGAACACTTACTTAAAAGAGCCCTACTTGAAAATATCAAATCAATTCAAGCTTCCTCTCCTTCTAGGATCAGGGTGGGTCTTAGTTTGCACATATCCACTTGAGCTAATGAGTTTAAAGTCATAACTGCGAGTCTCGGCTGTTTTAAAATGGGTCCGTAGTATATTGTAGTACCCGTTTGTCCAAAATGCCTCCAACATCCAGTGATTTTCAAACTTCAGGGTCCCTCAATAACACTTAGGTCACGTACTACATATGCTGATTCCAGGGCCCAAGCTCTGGAATCTCATTCAAAGAGGCTAGGGCATTTTTCATAAGCTGCCAAGTGACTGAAGCAGGTGGTCCAACAGCCACATCTTAGGGCAGGCATCAAAGCCTAACAAGTTCCCCCTCAAACTAGCTACTTCAACCACCCCGGACGTGTTACAGACAGCGAGAAAAGTCAGGAGTGCTGGGACTTCGGGTGTCGTGGGTAAGGACTCACTCTGGGTCGGGCGCGGAAGCCCTGGGGCCGTGCGTCCCACCAGGCGATGCCTGGTCCCCGAGGACGTGACAAGGCAACGGCGATGAGACCGCAGTTACTTCCAGCATTTCCATGAAGTCCCACTTGGCTCTGGGGAAAGAGCTTGGACTTTTCGGTGCCCCCGAGCTAGGTGACCCCCAGTTCTGCCACTTACTAACCCGGCGTCATGAACGCTCGGGCCTCAGTTTCCCCATCTGCACAACGGGCACTCACGCCACCCCACCCCCCGCCCCACCCCGGAAGGCTAAGCCGAAAGGAAACTAACTCGGCCGGCCGCGCGCGGGCACTTCCTGGGTCTCCCCAGCCCCGCTCGGCTACCCCGCAGCCCCGGCGGACGGCCCCCCGCCCCCCGCCGAAGTGTGTGTGCGCCCGGCAGGCCGCCGCCTCGCAACGCCCCCCCGCCCGGCCCGACCCCTGCCGGCCACTCACGGGTAGGCATGGTGACCCCGAGCCGCGACCGCCGCCGCCGCGCAGAAGCTCAGCGGGGCCGCGCAGGGCGCGCGGACGGCACCATGACGCGCCGGCGCCGGGGCGCGGAGGCCCGGCAGGAGGCGAAGGGCGCAGGGCGCAGGGGATGGACGCGAACCCCGCGGCCCACGGAGCGAAACCGGACACAGCTGCCAGGGGCCGGCCCAGCTCCGCGCCCGACGTCCCACGCGCTGACGTCAGCACGTCGCCGACGTCCAGCCCCGCCCCCGCTGGGCGGCCGAGCTCCGCCCAGGAGCCGACCAGGCTGGGGCTCGCATGCGGGTGGGGAGGACATCACCGAGAACAACTTCCTCTTGTAGTTAAACCCTAGTGACCGGAGTAATATTCGTTTTCATTAATTTTTACTCGAGGTGCATTAGCAATATTTGTTTCTTACAATTGCACCACTTTAAGATGTTTGTGAGGCTGAGCATGATTGCTTTTAGTGCCTTGAATACCTTTTATGAGCCATTGAGCGTGCAGTGTGTTCTGTATTCTCTAATAGCATGTTTCTTTGAGGACGCGCTGAGGTCATTTTGGGGTGATGACTGCACATTTTTCGAGAGGACAGAAAATGTCATTTTCTCTTGATCCACTGATGACTTTCAGAGAGATTTTACCCCTCAGGAGTTAGTCTCCTTCAGAGGGCAGTTCTCTTCTCTTGGCGGAGCCATTTTTCTTGATTCTCTGACTGTCATTAGTACTTGATGTATCTGCTAGTTACGCAGCCAAGCCGACAGGGAGCTGAGAGCATTTGGCAATGCGCTGGGGACAGCCTGTAGCGAGAATTAGAAGGAAGCCCTGGAGGTCTGAAACAGTGTTTCTCAAACTGCTGCAGGATCCTTTTCAGAATCACCTGGGAACCTGTTAAATTG
The DNA here is from genome assembly GCA_004026885.1 of Lyroderma lyra. Lineage (NCBI taxonomy): Eukaryota > Metazoa > Chordata > Mammalia > Chiroptera > Megadermatidae > Lyroderma > Lyroderma lyra. Next base: position 83,031 of record PVJL010003289.1, read on the forward strand.
TACACCTGGAACCTATGTAATTCTTATTGATCACTGTCACCCCAATAAGTCTAACAATAACATAAAGAATGATCAATTGCAGCAAATAAATACAAATTCTTTTCTGTTGAATAAAAATAAAATGATCAAAAAATAAAAAAAAAAAAAAAAAGCACAATCCTTGTTCCCGACCCGATTCCCACTTGAGGATGATTCAAATACACATTCAGATGTGAGAACGTTTGTCCTGGAAGGTAGTGCTCACATTCTGGTTAAGAAATGATACTGCGCGTTACTGAAAGGAGAAGAGGAAGAATACCAGCCAGGAAGGGCTTGGAGGAAGTGTGTCCTGAGGTGGATCTAGAAGGAAGCAGAATTCGAGTTAGCGAAGACCTGAGCAGCCCTGACAGAGCTGAGGGAGGGTGGAGGGCTCTTAGAGTGAGTCACAGGAGCTGGTGAGAGGGGAGTGTCTCCTGTGGATGGTAAAGGCCAAACTGCTAAGTTCTTGGCCAACACTTGGCTATGCTCCAACGCACTGTTGCGTGTGTTTATTATCTATAAAATCTTACCGCTCCCAGTTTTCTCCTCAAGACTTTCAAGGTACCCTGATTTGCCTTTCCTGTAGCACTTCCCCCTTTGAGTCCTAATGAAATGGTTCTACTTGTGATCCAGCACTGGATTATATCCCCTTTTCAGAAAATGGCAAAAACCATTTTCTGTTCATACTTACGTATCTCTGCCTGGCCCACCGTAAGGGCCCAGCACATGCTAGTATAATAACTGTACAAATGCAAGTACACATTTCCTAGTCAATGAATAGGAAAACAGCAGGTAAAATAGAAACAGTTAACGACTTTACATACAAGCTTGGAATTTGTCCTTGAAGGAACCATTCTAGGTTCTTGATCAGGACAGTTAGCATTACATTATCAGAGGCAGGGCTCTGCAGAGTGCTCAGCATGGCAGAAAAATCCTGGAGGGGAGGCCTCAATACTGACACAGAGGGGGGTCTTAGGTGCCTAGTTTCAGGGGTGGATGTAGAAAAGGAAAGAGCTGAATCTTACTGCGGAACAAAAATCAGTGAGATTTGTCGCCGGCTGACTTGGGAGCAGAAGCGTGGCATCTGTTGGTTACGTAAGTCCAAGGTTGGAATGAAGAAATCGATGGTGCTGGGAAAGCAGCAGATGAGTTGGAAAGAATGCTGTTTTAGAGATAGGGTGTGAAGAGAGGATGTGTTTCTCTTTGGCATATGAAGCTTGAGGTGACACCCAAGAGAGACATTTAAGCGAATAGACCTGAAGGTAGCCGGACAGACTAGGCTAAAGGCAGGCAGAGGGAACTCAAGGGGAGAGATTTGCGACTCTTTGGCCCAGGGACAGAAGCTGAAGCCAGGAGTCAGAGAAAGCCTGCAGAGAGGGGGTGTGGAACCAAAGAAACAGTCAGGGCTAGAGGAGCTGCAGAGGGCACCGTGCCCCGGAAGCCGAGAGAGGAGATGACATTAGTCAAAAAAGATGCCAGTCCCAAAGGCCCTGAGATAGTTCCATATGTAATGGGTTTGGTTCTTCTTCTTTTTTTAAATCCCTTGGTCTTTGGATTTTGTGTTCTTGCTGGAATGAAAATCAGCAGCCTGAGGAAGGACAGTTGAAAGTCAGGGACAATAGCCCGTAACTGCTGGAGCACGCATACCACACCTGAGTGTGTTCCTAGTCTGTACGCCTACGCTTTTGGTAACGTGGTTCCCAAACAGACCCCCTGTCCCCTGCCACATCCTCCAGATCGACTCCTGCCTGTGCATCCCCCTCACTTTGTGAAAGGTTGCTTCTGTACCTTCCTTGGTTCTTGATCTGAGAGTGCTCGCCTCTCCTGGACCACATTTGTCCCCTCTTGCAAACACCCTTCCCATCCCTTCTGTACCAGCACTCCTCTCTTGAAGTCCACTTGGGGCTGGTAGGAACCAGGCTTTATCCATCTGTCAGTCCCCACACTGCCCAGCTGTTGTCCTTGCACACTGTGTGTGACTACACAGAGATGGGCCACTAGACACCTTTCCCGGGAAGGACACCGGCTTGAAAATATCCATTACAGTGAGATCAGATCATTGTCGACATCCTCTTAGAGCATTAGCTTTTAGCCCGAATTGCCTGAAATAGCTCTGCTTCCAGTTCGGTCCAGCATTTGTTCCAATTTCTAAATCAGGCGCCGAGACGATTCACTTCTAATTAGCACACTTTTACGTTCAAGGGTAATTCCCAGCAGGTGTACAGTTGATAGGAAATAACTGTAAGCGTATTTACTTCTCCCAAAAGCTTATTTCCACAAGGTCACAATAATGTAATTTGATGTTTTCAGTGCTTCGTTTTCTCTCTCCCTGCACACCGATGTCAGTCCCATGCCCTTCCTGCTTCAGTTTATTCCATTTTATTTCTGCCATTGCCTCCCCGTGACGAGGGGCTGTCCCGTGCTTCTGAGGTGTAAAAAGCACAGACCTCGGACTTAGTAGGCCTGGGTCTGAGTCCTGCTTTCCCCCTTACCTGGCCTGTTGACAATCTTTGACCTCTCTGGACTCAGTTTTCCCCAATTTTAAAATCGAGAGGCAGCCCCTGGGTTGCAATGCTCTCTGACCCTCCCCAAGGCGGTTCTCAAGCTGCCTGAACTTTGGAATCACATCAGTGGAGCTTTAGAAAATCTGGATCCCGTTCCCAAGATTCTGATGTAATTTGGCCTGCAGCATGGCCTGGCCTTGGACTTGGTCTAAAAGCTCCACAGGTGTTTCTGTGTGCAGCCAATGTCAAGCTTCATTGCGTTAGAACTGAAGCAAGAGGAGGCTCTCATTTAGAGCCTCATACACCTCACGAAGCTGTTGCTGTTGCCAGTTTTAAGCTCATGCATTTTGACATCATTGCACTCTGCATTCCAGAGTAATTTTTCACTCTTACGCTCGCCAAAGTAGCTGGAAACACTCATAAGAACAAATTAAAAGGATAAGCCTCTAACTCAGAAGGTCATTACCTAACTCTTCCTGGGCCAAGTAGGACACTGTGCAAGGCACACATCCCTATCATTCCACAGCCCAATGTCATAGTCGCCTGTGCTTTATAAAGAAAATTGCAGATGGGTAGGGAGCAACATCCTGAGATCATGAGGTTAAGCGTTCTTGATTAAATCAGACAAAACAGCAGGAAACCCTTGCTTAGAAACACTATCATTTTCAACAATTAGAGGAAAACATTATCTCTTATTGTTATTTACTAAGAAACACTAGTTAACTTCAGCATTTAACACAGGGTGTAGGAGAGCTGCTAACAGGAGTGGGGAACATTCTCTTAAATATAGTGGCATTCTAGGCAGGGAGGTTCTTTCCAAGTGGAATCAAATCTCATTTATTGCTGCCTGCTCTATACACGGAATGTATTAGGTACTTCGTAAACATGTGAGAAAGAGAAGGAAAGAGGAAGACAGGGAAGGAGGGAGGAGAGAGGTAAACATAAAGGACATCAGCACAAGAGTCGAATGCAGGTGAATGAAAGTATTGGAAAATCGGACTCGGTTGCTTCCCCTGGCTGTAGGCACGCTCTTGCGGTTGACTTTGTGATGACGCCTCTCCAAAGAGGTACAAGCTTTCTCCGCTTTTGAATCTGGGCTGGCCTGGCAACTTACCTTGACCAATGGAAGTGACAAACATTTTGCAAACAGAGACATGGGGATGTGAAGAAACTGGAGACAGGCTCCGGTGATCTCAGATAAGGCCACTGTGCACCCAGCAGCCCCAGCCGACCCATCAGCTCCACACATACTCAAGAGTGAGACTAGCTAAGACTCAGTGTCAGAGCCCAGCTGAGACCAGCCCAGATGGTCAGCACACAGGAGCCCTGTGTGGGCAGTCCCACACCTCTAGGAAAGGACATTGGGGACAGCCTAGCCCAGATCAGTGCACCTCTTGATCCAGAATTTGAACTGGAGATACAGAGAAAGCCAAGCGTTGGAGTAGAAATTAGCAGCCTGTGGGAGGTACTATGAAAGGTAAGGAAAGGCTGTGTATTAACGCTTAGACCCCTCTTTTACTGTGCCCCCAATCCTGCCAGCTTGGTTGTGACAAGGAGTCACGAACGAGAATCTCTCAAAGAGGAAAATGACGTCAGGAGGGCGGGGCCTGCCAGGCCCAGCTCCCGTTTCCCTGTGGAGTTTTCCCCACCAGCTGTCCGTCTCAGAGCATTTGGGATTTGCGTTTTTAAGAGGGCAACCTTGCTAATTTACAGGAGTCTTCCATGGGGCAAGGGATAGGGACTTGAGTTTGGTGATAAATAGTAACTAGTGACAGTAGAGAGCATTTTTAACTGAGGATGTCGTTTATAAATAAATAAGAAATAAATAAACCGGGGGGGGGGGGGGAGTAAGTTATAGGAATAGACATTTAGCAGTGAAATAAAGAGGAATCTACTCTCCCAAAGAAAGGATTCATCGGCCAAAGGAAAACCCAGTGATTTAGGAAGTATGGCAAACAGAATTCCCCATTTGCTATTAAACTTAGTTTCTGACTAATTGTCCAAAACCACAGTGACATGTGAATGTTTTTAAACGGTACCACAAAGGGCAAGTGTGGTGGGAGGTAGGGTTCTGAACAGAAGGGCCTGTCAGATGACTCACTCAGATCAACAGACACAGCATGAAGACAACCTGTGGGGGAGAAAGGAGAGAGCAAAAACGTCATCCATTACTGCTGCTCACTCACCAACAAGGCAAAGCAATACAAGTTCACGTGGTTAGGCAGGTGCCGGAGTTTAAGCATTTAATAAGTCAATTTTAAAATTGCCTAATTGAAAATCTTTGAAGAATAGTTTCTGAGCATGAGTATTTATTCTAATATTCAATAAAGTTGTTCTTAACATAATCTGACCTGCTCTACATATTTTATGATTGTGCTAAAAATAAAATAAAGCACGTCTTCCCGATCATATCAAGACGTATTATGTTGATCAATTTGGTATAATCGCACACAAACAAAATGTGGTTTCCAAATGCTGTTATAATGATGCGGAATAATGGAAAATATTTTTGATTGCATTAACCACAAATCTTTGCAGACTCCAATGATTCCAGCTGGAGAATAAAGTACAATCTGTCTACTGGAAGAGTTATGTTTTTAGAAGACATGTGTGCCAATTCGAGAGAATCTGGAAAATTCTGAAGACAAAAATAACCAGTTGTGGCTAATTCACCTCATTCTTACTCAGAAATAACATTTTGCTTTCGTATCTGGAGAAAGTCGTGTCATGGCCATCAGAAACTGTAAGTGTAAAAGATGGCAGAATCAATATCAAACGTATTTTCATCATTTGGTTAATGTGTCTCTCTAGACTGTGAGCTGCATGTTGGCAGAAAGCATACCTGCGTTTGCTCACCACCGTGGCCACAGTATCTAATAGCACTTGGCTCAATGTTTTTACCTGCTAAGAGTTCGATTAGGATCCATGGAACGAATGATACTAATCCATCAGGGTTCAAACTTTCAGTCAATGCAAACTAGCTCTGAATGATTTCAGCAGAACAGGAATTCATTCAGAGAATTGGGTGATTCACAGGCCAGTCAGGAGAGCCTGAGGTTTCGGCTCAGAGGGTCCAGCCCAGAACTACCCCCCATATCACACAAGCCTGACCTGAGGATGCATCGCCGGGCTGCCGGGCGCCCCTCACACGCTCTTGTCACCGGCGCTACTCAGTGACTTTGGACATGGCTCCTTCTGCCTGTGGCACCTCAGGGCGCCTGCCCCTGCCGCTGCCCCTGCCCCCTTCCCTGGACACAGAGTCAGGGAGGTCCTGCCCTTTTTTCCTTTTTTGGTGCCTGGTAGGCAAGGTTGAGTCAGGAAGCCAGCTGCAAGAAGACGTGGGCAAACAGGTAGACGGAATGTTCAGACTGAACAGGAGAAGGGTTTTGCCTTAGCATCGGGGGGCCTTGCCACACGAAGGCAGTGGGTCTAGATGCTCGGCAGCCCAAAATCACATGTACGTTTTCAACACACACACACACACACACACACGTGTATACACACACACACACACGTGTACACACACATGTGTACACACACGCGTGTACACACACACACATGTGTACACACACGCAACGAACAAAGCCCTCACCTAATAGGACCATCCAGAAAAACGTCCAGCCATAAATGCCTGCATTTTTCGTGTTATGTGGCTGGATACTTCCTGGACAGCCCTCGTGTAATGCCAATATCCCTCATAAAATAAAGATTATTCCACCTTCTCCCTTAAAGAATCCAACGTGAAGTCACTTGCGTTCCCAAACCCAGCCCCAGGCCCGGGGAGCTGTGAGTTCTCCGTTCTCAGTCTAGTCCAGTCCCAATCCCACCTCAATGCTCTGCGTCCCGTGGGAATACAGGTGACGGCAACCACCGCCAGGACACCTTGTAAGCGTAGCAAGGCCGAGAAAGCAGAAGGCTGGGCAGCACCGCGTGTGCGCACGACGACGAGGAGGAGCGTGCCAGCTGCTGAGTGCGCGCTTCCGCCTTCGCTCCCGAGGCTGCCGAGGGTGTCGGAGTCTGCGGCTCCTCTGCGACCCGTTTCCCGGTGCCTCTGACTCCCCCCGGCCCCTCGGCTGTTTGAGGTTGTCAGCGTCATGGAGCGACCGCACTTCCATGCAGAGAAAAATACTTTGCGTCCTGCCCGTCCCCCGCACTAACCTCTGTCCCCAGACGAGGCGGTCACACCGAGAGGCCGTCCCAGGGGCGGCCCTGGGATTCAGAGCCGGCGTCCATGCTACCCTTGCAGAGAAACAACCCAGCCAGCCCCTCCTGGCTGCCCGGAGTTGGTCATCCCAGCCCACCCCTTAGCTCTCAGTTCCCCGGGGGGAGGCAGAGCCCCATTCCGAGAAAACGAAGCGTTCTAGGACACCTTCCCTCGGACGCTGGGTTTGCTGAGCCACTGCCGTCCGGGGCCACGGGAATGCAGTGCCGTGTCCGCCGGCCGTGGAAGCTGCAGCCTACGTGGTGGCGTCCGGCTCGGAGCACACACTGTGTTCGCCGTGCTCGCTTGTCGTTCGGCCTTGCAAGGAGCCTTCCGGCTGCTCTGGAAGGCCAGGAGTCCCTGGGGGATGGGGGGGTGGTGACAAGATTAGTGAGCCCAGTGGGCCTCAAGCTCTAACTTTTCATTGTGAAATGAGGTTCTTGTTCGGGAGCAACGTTGAACGTAATAGTCTGAGGAAAAATCAGGCAACTGGGAATGTCATGGATCTCCTGGCAGGACCTCTGTGGTCAGGGGAGACCTTTGCAGATTCTGTATGGAAATCTCCAGAAGGAGCATTTCTGGGGTGGGCAGGGCCCTCCTGCTGCAGGGGAGGGTAGGAAAGCAAATGTGTGGTCTTCCTTCCAGGAATCCTGCCTTCTGTGTGGAGAGGTCAAATGCTGGATTGGCGAGGACTAAGAATGAGGGATTAAAAATGTAAAACGGCAGAACAATAAAGAGGTCAGAACTGAAAGGCGATGTCCAGGCACCTAGTGACTCCCCCTCGGCCCCCCAGGTCTACTTTCCTTCCTCAAGCCCCCAGCTCTCTGCCTCCCCCTGCCCCCAGGCAGCTATACGGACCCCTTAACCAGGCTGGGTCCAGGGCGAGGAGTAATTATTGCAGATAATCTACCTTCCAGCCGAACCCATCTGGGCACAGCTGGGGTTGGAAGCCCGCACCACCCACCCCGAGGCAGGTTCCTCCTATCACAGGACAGAGGCCAAGCCAACAGACACTTTATTTAGGCGAATTAACAAAGGGATAGACAAAAGGCTGTGCACTTCCAATTCTTTCTTCCACACCCACCGAAAGGCGCTCTCGCCTTGGGCACGTGAGTGGAGCTGGGAGGGGCCAGGTGCGTTACTGTGATGGATTTCCCTTCCGTAAGGCAACGGCAGGTGGGGAGCAGAAACGTTCCCCCTCTAACCGTAACAGCAAACCCATTTTTTCCCTTTTGCATGCATAGGCTAAAACTACCCTATGATGTGCCGTTTGCCCTATGGTTTCGTCCAGGCAAATCCTTCCACACGTGAAAACATAATTCAAATCCACCTCAGCAAAGGTTAATTGATTCTTCCAGGCAGAAGGAGCAGCAGGACACAGGGCACGAGGCACAGAGAGCCTGGCGGGGACTGTAAGTTATGCAGCATTGTAAGCTGCGACGGGAAGGGACAAGACAGGGAAGGGGGCGACCCCGCAGTAAGGAGCAGAAGTTGTGTCTAGCAGCTCGAGAGTGGTCGATTCAGAAGCCTGCAGGGCCAGGCACATGGGAGAGAAGGGGCTGCTGGGGCCCTGGCCAACCGAAGGACAGACACTGTGCCCAGAAGGACGGCTGTCACGGCCAACTGTTGCCATATGGAACCAGGAGAGCAGAGTTGCCAGCTTTTCCTATTTTTCATGAGAATGTGGAACTACGAATTTCCCAGTTTTTATGTATGGCCCCCTCATTTCCTTTTGAATCACTGACTGAATAGGGGTTGGGGTTAATTTGTCCCACAGGCCGCCAGATTGAGTCCCTTGCTAGTCCAAGGGAAGTCCTTGTAAAAGGCTGTCACCGTTATTCTTCACAGCGCCCTGTGAGGTAGGTACTGTCACCGTTGCCATGTGACAGGTGGGCATCTGAGGCTTCAGAATGGTCGAGTAATGAGTCCGGTCTCCTAGTCTTCCCACATGGTAAGCAGAAGCCTTTCCAGGTGATAACCCCCTCTCCCCGCTTACCCACCCAAAGCTGTCACCTTCCGCTCTGGTCAGCACAGACCCATGCCACCACTGTCACAGAGCCACAGCACACTGCACAGTAGGGACCTTTTACATTAGTTGTCACTTCCGTGACACTGTGAGTTCCATGAGGGCCGGGACCGTGCTTGCATCCCCAGCACTTAGCAGTTGGCTGGGGACAAGCTAAGCATTGACTATGTAATTGTTGAATGAACCCGGTTGGTCTCCTTACCCATGGTGCATTTCAGTTCTCGTGACGTTTCTGCCTCATGGGCTCCAGGCGTGGTATCTCGTTTCCCGCAGATTTCTCACGTGACGTTATTTCAGGCCCTTCATCGTGCCGGTCATCTTGCTCTCCTTCTATCCTCTCCCTTTTGCTCCTCTTCTGCTTCTTTTCCTCTTCCTCTTTCTTGTTCTCCTTCTCCTTTTGGAGTTCCACATCTTGCAGTGTCTCTCTTAGCCCTGCGGAGGTTGCCGGTAAAAATACGTATCTCTCGGATACACGCGACCTACGCTGTAATTTCTTTTTTTACTGCAATTAAAGCGTAGTGCCCCAAGCAGAAGGCATTGCTCTCAGTATTGCCATGCACATAACAAACATCAAGGGTAACATTCATTGAGCACTTTGCAAGGAGCCAGACACCTACCTACGTGTCCAGGTTTCCTTACACTGTTAGGCTTCCCAGGGACCTTAGGAGATACATAACTACATTTTGTCTTTTTACAGATGAAGTTGCTGAGATTGAGTGAGTGCTCACTCTCTTACTGTACTCTTCCAAATTGCTCAAGTACTTTTTACTCCCAGGATCTACGGAAAACAGAGGGAAGATGGGGCGATTTCAGCAGGCCAGGCCCAGCCACGAAGCAGTAGCCTGGAACAGACTTTCTAGTCTGGTCTTCACTCATGACATCTCCTTTACGACAATCCCTTTTCTCTGTAAGTGGATGATCTGCTGATTCCTGCAAAAGGAGGCTTTTTAAAATCAATGGGGAAAGAATGGGAAATGGGTGCTGCCAGTCCACGGTCCCAGAGCTTCTCCTTTGAGAGCTAATCCCATCAGGGAGGATGCAGCTCAACAAAGGAAAGCAGCTTTAAGTTCCCCCAGTTCACTTTAAACTGCACCTACAAGGCAGCTACCGATCCTGGGAAAAGCAGGAAGACGTCGTCTGGATTGCTTTTATCGTGAAACCTGCGAGTCAGTTATGAGTCAAAAGTATGAGAAAGTCCCATCGCAAGGGACAGCGTGTATCTGCAGAAACATGGTCCAATGACCGTTGCATGCACAGGCTGATGCCCCAGGGAAATGGAATGATGGGTCCCTTTTTTTTGTGCCTAATCCTTCGGTTTTGGTCTTGACAACATTCTGTAGATGTTCATGAAAGAGGTCCCTGTGGTCAACAGATGGAGAGGTTTACGCCATTACGATGGAGGCGGAGTAGGCACAGAACCCAAAATGGTGTCACCTGAAGTGGACTTCAGGGCAAAATGCCAATGAACCAAGGGCAGAGCTTCGACATGGTTTGGGAATAACCACACAGCTTGGTGCTCCCGAAGCATAACTTCGTGGCTTTACACCGAAGGGAAACTGTCTGTGGCGTGTGTACACAAACAGAAGCCAATGCTTTTTAGAAGCAGTTGTTAGGTAAAAATATCCAATTCAGTTCAACTGGCATGTATTGCATCCAAGTTGTTGTTTTTGTTTTATTTAAACCCCCAATCTGTCCAAAAAAAAAAAAAAAAAAGCAGGAAAATGTATTAGTAACTCATTTGTGCAAAAAATGAAACCAGTTTCAATGGGGGAGATCAGAGATGGAATTAATCTCCATCTCCCAAGATACAGATAAAAAAAAGGGGTGTCACATGCTAAACCTGACGAGCTCAGGGGAGGCCAGCATGGTGGGCTCCACAAACTCAGAGACCAAAATTAACCACCTCGATGGTCTGAAAACAAACATTTCTCACTAAAAGTGGGTCGTGGCTGGTAGTGACATCCTGGCCCTGCAACTTCTTTGACAAAGCTCAGCCTTTACCTCAGACAAGCCTATTGCCTTTTTGCATCGGAGAACACATACCTTGGATTGTTAGAGTTGTCCCATTTTCCAGACCCACCGCCACAGAGCGGGAGACCCCAGAACCCCTCACTGCTGCCTGGTTCCCTGAATACCATCTCTGTGCTGTAAAATGTTGATTTTTAACTGTCATGTTCTCACCGGTGTTAGAAGAAGTGTGTGTCTCTCTGTTTTACTTCTTACCCAATCGCAGAGACTTCCTGGTTTTGCTTTCTCCCACCCCCTTATTCTATCACCACTGGATTTCACGTGACCCTCCTTTAGCCTCCTCCTTTGATTCTAACGTATAAAATAAGTTGCAAAACTGCCATCCTCGGGAGTATTTTCTTAATTCATTGTGATTTCGCTTCCTGGCAATTGTCATCGGTTTGGCTCAAATAGTCATTCAAATTCTCTGCAGGTTTGGACAATTCTTACGTCACTAATACTCACCATAGGCAAGAAGAGGTTATATGTACCCGTCAGAGTTCTTAGTGGAAAGAACACAGGGCATTTGTTTTGGTGACCTCAATGTATAGCAAGCCACTCCACAAGTTAGTGACTTAAAACTGGCTGACCAGATGTACCATTTTAAACAGGACAGAAAACAACAGTACTGTCCCGTTTCAAATGGCATGCATGGTCAGCCTAGTGTCACTGGGCTACATTCAAGGTGTCAGCCTACTTAAAACAGTAATTCATTGTTATCTGTCATGATTCCATGACTCACTGGGCTCAGCCAGGAGCTCTGGAGCCTCCCATGAAGTGTAGCCCGTATTGGCCAGGGAGGGCTGCTGGGCGCTCTTGGAGCTAGACGTCCAGCTTCCGTGACTGGTGGTTGGTATTGGCTGTCATCTGGGACCTCACTTTGGGTTGACCACCAGAGTGCCTACTCTTGGGAAATATAATTAAAAACAAAATCTTCTCCCAACCCAGAAAACCTCTCCACAAAGGTAGTAGAAAGAAAGCAGTTCTGTTATTGAATGAACATTAACCTAAAATGTGATGCACGTCAGAAGCAATCTGCTAAGAGCTCGCATGGAAGGAAACCCCACCCTGTTATACAGCCAAGCAGACACAATCTATTACATACGTGTTCTCAAGACAAACGATAGCTAGTCTTCAGGTAAGACACCTTGATGGCACCATTTGTCCCCCGTAGTTCATTCTAACTTTGCCTAGTAATTGGGGTGACCGTCTTTCTAATTCAGCTCATTCTTCCACGTGGCTTAAACTTCTCAGAGCAGCTGGGCTCCCCAAGAGCGAACATTCCAGGAGGTGCAGGCAGATGCTGCAAGGGATCCTATGTCAGCCTTGGAGGTCACACAGCGTCAGCCCACCCCCTTCTGTTGTGAGCAAGTCACAGGGTTACCCCAGGTAGCTCGTAGGGCGGTCATCTTCGGAGAGCAGCTGCCATACCACTCCAGCAGGTTTGAAGAGAAAACGGTGTTTAAAGTAGCAGATTCCCAGGAACGCAAAAGAGCCAGGCTTGGAAGTGGGGACACATAAGAGGTCACGCAGTGCACCTGACGGGCTCCACGGAGGCCTGCGTGGTGGGCCTGACAAACTCAGAGACCAAAAGCAACCACATAGGATGGTCTGAATGCAGAAATTCCTAATGAAACGCAGGTCGTGGAGTGCAGCTGCCTTGACAAAGGTCAACTTTGACCTCAAGTGGACCTACTACTGACTTTTTGCATCTAAGGTAACACACCCTTGGAACGTCAGGGACCTTCCTTTTTCCGGACCCCTCAGTGCACAACCGCTGTCACCAGATCAGGAGAGACCACAGAGCCTCCCGTCGTCGTCTTGTCCCCTGTACACCATCTCTGTGCTGTCAGTGGTCATTACTAACTATCCTGTCCCACCACCGTAAAGAAGTGTGAGTCTCCCCGTTTTACTTTTCATCCAGTCCCGGAGATCTCCCTGCCTTGCTTTCTGCCGCCCCCTGAATCTGCCACCCGTGAACTCCATGTGACCCTCTCTCCGTGTCCTCCTTCGAGTCTCATGTACAAAATAAGCTGCAAAACTGCCATTCTCCACGGCATTTTCTCAATCTGTTGAGATCTGGCTTCCCGGCAACTGTCGTCAGTTTGGCTCAAATAAGCGCCTAAAACTTCTCTACGGATTTGGATGTTTCTTCCATGGACAGAAGCTATCTATTCAGAGCAGTGCCCAAACCGACGTGCAAAGCACATACACTGGTGTCACGGCTGGGCACAGATGCAGGACACCAACTTCTGCATGCTTGAACTTCCATTACTTCACTCCCAGAACTCTCTGGAAAAATAAATTCCACGTGCCGACAGCCTCCTCCCATCACTCACTTCTAATAGACGTGTCTACATCTGACCGGTGGGGCATAGGTCACCTGACTTGAGTCTTGCTGTAAAGATCCCATCTTCTTTCTTAGGCTGATGGAACGTTCGTGTTTACCTAGCCAGATTACCTGGGTCAGATTCCTGGAAATCTGCAGCCTGTTATCTTCCTGTGCCCCCAATCCCATCTCCTGATTGAGCTGTATCAGTTCTAGTGCAAATAACCATCCTTCTCAGGCCAATTTTAAAAATCTTTATGAGTGCATGGACGAAGCCAGTTCACTGAGGAGGGTGGTAGAATTCGATTAAAAAATTATTTCAATAATTTGCTAATTTATTCTATTGGTTTAACAGTTGAAGGGGGGAAAGGCTCCTTGACACCTTGTGGGTCCTTCCTGTTTATTGAACTTGAGAAAATCTTTCTTTGGTTCGATATCCCCATTGGTTGAAAGAGAGATATGGACGGCATGTCCTCTGAGATTCTTTCCCGCTGTATCATGAGCAGGTTTTTGGGTTTTTTTGTTTTTGTTTTTTGTAAACACTAAAGAGGATAGCGGAGGGGACCAGAAATCTGTGCCTGAGTCCCCAGACACCGGACAATCATGAGTTCTCAAATGCACAGCTTCCGTGAATTGGTCAAAGGCTGGTCCCTTCCCCGCAGAGGTGGGAACTACATGCCCTCCCACCCCTGACCTGAGGCCATGCCTTTCCCGTGCCCTAGAGCAAATCAGTGTCATCAGAATTTCTGGTGATCGTAACCCCCCAAGACGGAGGCTCATCATTCTCTGCCCGTTCCAGGCTCCACAAAATTGCATCTGGTGAAAACTTTGTAGGAAGTAGTCAGTCATTTTTATCCCTGCCATTTACAATGTTTTTCTTCCTCAAGTTTTTTGTACATATTAGAGCCAGTCTTTCTGTGTTTCTTCAAGGCAGCTGGCATGTGTTATGAGAGATGGTTGGGCTACGAGAAAGATACTGAAAATCCTTTGTTGCCCAAGCATGCTGCGGAAGTTAAACAGCCAAATGTCTTATAATGATTCACTGAGAGGCGTAGAACTCAGTGGGAGCGTCTTTGTACCGGTACAAAGGCCTGAGGACATCTTTGTCATCGATACGTTCTTCCCTTTGTGTGAGTGAGAATAGGGTATAGAACCACCACAATGGGAGTACAGCCCTCCAGCGTGGGCGCCCTGAAGGCTGTCTCAGGGGACACTTTCGAAGCTAGATCTCCAAATGTTTGGGACTGTTTACACACTTGTAGATCTCCTGCAGTGCTCTTTCACCGTAAGCCAGAGAAACGGAATTTGGCCGTGGTTCAACGATGGAAATCTCTAAGAACTTAGTGCAAGAATGAAAATATTTGCTGAGTATGTTGGGATTTAGAGAAGCTTTAAGAATGTTCTTTCTGTCTGGGAGACTTGGTGGCGTTGACATTAATGGGAAGGAGGCGGCCCTATCACCCAGAAGTGGCATCAGCGACTTACAGTAAAACTTAGGATTTACTATTCCTAGCAGTCATGTCATTTCCTTGCAAAGTGTACATTCAGGATTGTGACAGACGCCCACTCACCGAGCAGTTTGTCCGAAATGCGTGTTAGCTGGGCCTCACGGGGGCTCCCTCTGATTCAGGCTGGTCAGGAATGTGCATTCTCCTTTTGTATTTCTGTTTTGACAAGTGTTCATTACACACCAATCGTGTCCTAGACACTGTCTGGGTACCAGAGATGCAAGAAGAGAGAACAACAGATGTGGTCTCTGCCCGCAAGGAGCTCATAGTGGATGAGAAAGACAGTAAATAATTAAGCATGCCAGTGAGTGACATTTTTAGATAACTGATGAGTGTTGTAGCAGAGAGAGAGAGAGATCGAATCCTGGCTTCTTCTCCGCACCTTCCTACGTTAGGTGTCACCTCTCTTAGAGACGGCCTGGTCTACGTTCCGAATTCCCAGCCAGTTTGGGGACAGCATTCCCCTGTCGCGCACTCCGCCCCTGGCTGGGGCACACAGGGACATTATACCGGCTGGCGTAACCATGCAAAAGCGTCACTTCTTTAAAATGACTTTTTCTCTTTTCCGTTTCCTGACTTGAACTGGCCTCATCTAGCCTAACAGCACTGCCACGCAGCTATTTCTTTCCTTTGCGCATCCCTCCACCTTGGCACGCACCGAGTGGCCACCCCCTTAATCACTAAGCCCTGAGGTCAGCGTCTAACATTCTTAGAAAAAAAGCTGCAGGTCTGTTGATCACAGAAACAGAGTTTTCATCAGACTAAAAACATCTCAGTTGTGTTTCAGTCCCAGATGCACAAAGGCATAAAGACCCTAGGACTCTAGGGGGCCACATCCCCTGGAGACCAGACCGAATGACGCAGGCACGGACATCAGAATCTGCCTCCTACCCTAGCCCAGACCCATCAGAAGCGTCCACAACCCCAACTCCCTCAGCTGCCATGCCTAATGATGTCCCCCCGAATATAACCCATCCCCGAGAGGTCAACGGGGAGCCAGGTCTCTGAGCACTAGCCCACCTGTGCCTCCGGGTTAGGTGCCATTTCCTAAACAAACTCTCCCTTTCTTTGCTGCAAACCCTCGTTTGTGTCCTGTTTGGCTTTGATGTGTGTGGGCAAATGTGCCCTCTTGTATTTGGTAACACTGGGAACCCCATGCCATCAGCGAATTAGAGCACCTCGGGACGACTCCCCAGACTTGGCTGACACCACTAAATATATTATATCCAGCACACCTGCAAACTGAACACTTCTTCCCTCCCCTCTCTTGCCTTTACCTGGCTGCCTTCTTAAAGCTTCCACCCAGAGACCCCCTGACCCTATTCCCACACCCTTGTAACTTGATCATAAACTTAATCAGTCCATATTTTAATGGTCCGTTTTGAAGCTGGCTCTGCGAAGGCAACAACTGCATCATCCTCAGCGCCGCAGGCGCACCAGCACCTGGCCACGCCAGGCCCATATCGTTACTGCCGGGCTCGGTTATTACTTTCCTAGTGAGTTACACTTCATTTTGACATGGGAATATTCACAGATTTATTTCTTCACTCTGAGTCTCCCCCTGCCCTCCTTAATTAGGAAATAAAATGTTTCTTGGGTTGAATGTGCCACTTTCTCTTCTTTGGGCATACTCCGAAGTCCAGTACCGCGCTTCAGAACTGGCAGACAGCATCAGTTCTGCAAGGCTCCTAAAAGGAAGTGTCTCCTGTGTAGGAAGTCCCTGGTCGGTGGTGCTGTAGGTGAGGTCTAAAGATGTGCAGGACCGGTACCCTGTACTCCGCTGTCTGTGCGGGGAAAGGAGCCTTCTCATTTTCACAACAGGTATTTCCTCTCACCTGCAGTGTGGCTGTGATAGTTGATCAGGACTTGGAAGAATCTGCAAGTTCCAACGTTGGAGCTGAAACATAGTTAAATGTGTCTTACCCGTCCAACCAGGAAAGCAAGTGTGCTGGGACAGGAAAAGTCTCATCTTCTTTAGTAACAAAGTCCCCCGAGTCCATTGGAAGCAGAGACGCAGCACATTGCCTGCTTACAGTGCACCGATAACCTCTCATGCTGTCTGTAATAAAGACCTCCCTGGCCCCCGGTTTTCAGCTCCAGCCTGCGAAAGAGCCTTAGGGACACAGCCTCAGACAGGAGGCCCCAGTCCCCAAGTGCCGCTCTGCAGGTGGTGTGGGAATGGGGAGTTTGCTGTCTCTACCTGGGGTAAGCTGCTAATTCTTTGGGATGTCTGGGTGATCTGCCTGTGACAGCCGTCACCCACTGACCTCTTGCAATGATCATCTGGTCCTCACTGTCTCATGCATATCCATCTTGATCTCTTCCTTCAATGAAGGGGGATATGAGGTCTCCAGGCACTAATCTGGGACGCTTCCTTCTTTGGGATCTAAGCTCAAAGGTCCCGTTTTCCAACCAAACCTTCCCTAAAGTCTCTTCTATCATAGGAAATCCCCTCTGGCCAGGATGTGTGTGTGTTAAGCCTTGCATCAGGCTCTTTCACATACTTTTAAGTTATTTAACCCTTGCAACCACGGTGTGGTTCCTTTTCAGGCAGCCTCTAAATTCTGTTTTTCTTCAAGGGCCCCTGTGCCTTAGCACACGTGATAACTTAGCACATACTTTCTGTTTATCCTTGCCCAAATGCATGACAGCCTTCTGCAAAATTAGAAGCCTTTGAGACCCGGCCTCTGCGTTGATCGCATGTCTTTAAGTCCCTGCAGGGCTGTGCATCCTGACCCGTAACTGGAACCCGCAGCGGTCTCTCACTCCCATTTTTCTCCATTCACTCTCCCTCTCTCAGAGCACTGAGTGAATGACTGCGTCATTTAGCCTTGGCAATAAATCACCTGTTTCTACTTCAGCCCCAAATGTGTTTTAGCTGAAAGAGATTCTTGATTTCTTTCAGTTGTGAAAAATGCTAACAGCGGGACCGGCGCGGGCTTCGACACGAGGTGGCGCTGTTGCTCTTCAACCAGGACGTCAGCGAGCTTGCACGGAGCCCCTCGGCTTCCAGCACCGCTGGGTCCTAAGACCGCCTCTCAGGTCCCACCTGGTTGTTCACCTTGTACCTGCAGCCATTTCTACTGGGATGCAGGACTATCATGGACACGTGAGCATGCTTCCTGTGCCCTCGATGTAATCAGTGACAGCCCTATGTCCCTTCCACCTTGCCATGGGGACCTAAGGTTCATGGATCTTGGAGCAGTCCTCAAGTACCTCCTTTCCTTCCTGAAAAATATCCACCCATTCCATGCTGCTTATTTTCTAATTTCATGAAGATTGAGGCTGCCCTTGTTTCTCCTTACTGCCTTGTCTATATTCTCTATTTTCCTGGCTTCCTGTGAATTTTCTTAATTTTGTCCAGAAGTTCTAATGCCCATTGGTGCATTGCTATCTTCCTCCCTTGTCTCCCATTAGAGTTCCTTTTCAGGCAGCCTCTAAATTCTGTTTTTCTTCCAAGGACAGTCTTGGACCTCAGGGATCATTAGTACTAACAGTACATGGAAAGCACAGTGGGGTGTGGAGTGTCAGATGCTGTCTGGAGAAACAAATCAAGGCTCCATAGAGACAGATGATGGTGCGGAAGTGGGTGTGGAGGCATGTGCAGAGTAAATTCTTTCTTCTGTCACTTCTTTTCTTTTTCAAATGCTGTTTTGCTTATTATTATTTTTTTTTTTATAGAGGGGTATACTGAGGCCCAGAGATGTTTAAGTCCTAACTTAAGAATGTGAAGTTAGAAAGCAGCAAAACTTTTACTGATTTTGAGTTTAGTGAGTTCTTCCACCATTTATCCCTCCCTCCCTCCCTTCCTCCCTCCCTCCCTCCATCCATTCATCCATCCACTTATCATTCATGCTTTTATTAGATTTAACTCCTGACTTAAGACCGTGTAATTAACAACACGTCTCCTATTATAAGTTTAGTAAGTTGATTTCACCATCCAATCATCCATCATTCATTCACTCATTCATTCACCAAATATCTGTTGAGAACCTACTATGTGTTGCTACTAAACTAAGCACTAGACATATAACTGTGAGCAAAAAATCTAAGTCCCAGTGAGTTTGCCTTTTAGTGGCAGGAAGGGGAGGTAACGGAGAGTAAACAACACAATCAATAGATGCTACGTCAGGGGATGAAATGTCATTCTTTGAGGGTGTGTGTGTGTGTGTCTGGACAGACGTCAAGGAGGTTAGGGTAGGAAAGACATACATGTGCACCGACAATTGCAATATCCACATTTCCCTTATCATCCTCATTTTGTGACACTGTATTCCCTGCCTCGTGCTGTCTTAGCCCCTCCAGAGAATGAGACGGGAATGGGGGCAGGTGTTTGGTTGCAGATGGATGTCTCCTCCACAGCTGACATGGAAAGTAGAGGTGGGAGAGGGCTTGCAGTGCGGCCCTGCAAGGGTTGAAGTATCCCACGTAAAGTGCTCGTAGAGAAGAACTGAGAAATCACTTAGGAAAAGCAATGTCCCAGATGTGGGGTGGCTTTCATCCCTTCCCCCTCTTTTACTTCAGAATGAAGCAGGAAAACTGAGGGTTGAGGTTTCCGTCAGTGGCTTCTCATTACGATTTCAGGTGCCTGCCAGGAACAGTACCTCGTAGATGACTACGTTAGAGAGCGAAGGGGTGGGGACACAAGGCTTTGCTGGCAGAGGAAACAGATGGAGGACAAAAGTCTGTGTAGTTAGAAAGAGAAAGGCTGCAGGCATCAGAGGGGTAGGAGGGAACACTGCTAATGTGGGGCCACGAGATTGGGAAGGCCTTTGTGCCAGTGTCAAGGTCTTCCTGTCAAAGCGTGGACGACAATGACAACTCCTTATCTAGCTTCAGGTGGGGTACGGTTCGGCCTGCTGCCATCCGTGATGCCTAGCCCATCTATCATGCATGTCTCCCGTGTTATCACTGTACCCTCTGCCCAACCAACCTTGGGTACAGTGTCAGAGTCCTGACTACATGACAGAGAGTCCCGGGGGCTGAGAGTGACGTGGCGGAATGCACACGGGGCAGTGTTTCTGCCTGCACAGGACCAAGTGATGTGACATTTCATTACTCAGAAAAAAAAATGGTTGTGTGTGTTGTCTCCTTGGGTCCCTACGCCAACACCGTAAGAAAGTGATCTGTGTTGTCCTGTTTGTCAGAATAATGATATTAACGATGATGGTCTGCTTGTGTAGAAAGGGACAGAATGTTGGAACCCCAAATTCCTGCCCAAACTGGTGACCGGAAAATGAGTTTTAAGACTACTCCCACACAAGCATTGTCGAGGTGTTTCCTGAGGTAGACTGTCTTTCCACAAACTATTCTACTGCTTCAGACGCTTTGTGATTTTTTGAGTCTTAAAGAAGAGATTTCTTTACAAAATATAGCTAGGCGGTGAAATGGTAAACAGGAAAAAATGTAGAATTAGCTCAAAAGTCTACGAAGCTTTGCAAGAACCTGATGTAATGAACCAAAAATGACCTTCTTCATTTTCTATCATTTCCCCCCAAGATGCAAATGGTTTAGATCTACATGTAACTGTGATCTGGGCTCTGTCATTAGGTAAATATTTGCTGCTTGGTGATAAAAAAGTACATTTTTTTCTCCCAAATTTAATTTGATTCTACCACCACCACGGCCCATGAGGAATAGTCCTTGGAGAAGTGTGTTGCCATGTGTTCCTTTGAATGTGACATCTTGTTACATGGGGAAAATTGTCGACAGTCTTAAAGGTATAGTCTCCGAGGGCAAATATTAAAGGTCACTTCTCAGACCACAGGATTTGTTAGGAAACTCACCGACTCTAAGAGTTTAGAAAATTCCATGCTTCATTCTCTAGGGTTTTCTACTAGCTTGCAAGGCCTGTTTCCAAGGTCTAGCTCACACACCTAAATATCTAGCACAAATCTACAAAAGTTTGTCATGTGCCACCCTCCAAGCCTCACATGGTCCGTCCATCCTGACTCTATCACACGGAAGTGGCCTGCGTGTGAACATGGACATCCACGTTCGATACGGAGATGCCATGGAGTCATAGCTCCCCGTTTTCTATCTGCTCCCTGTATCAGCAACCAATCTTACCAAGGCAGTAGTGAACACTAATTTTTCCTCCTTCCTGAATGCATCTGAAACAATGCTATGTTTTCAACCTGAACTGTTTCCTTTTCTTTTGGGGCACATGGAAAGACCTCATTTCTAAGTTTCCCTTGCAATTAGGTTGAGGCTATGTGACTGAGTTCTGCATGTCACAATGTGTGCAAAAGTAATGCATGCTATGCCTGGGCAGATACGTCCCTGTCCATGGAATCTTCTATTCGCTCTTCCTTTTTCACAGAGATTTTAAAGACCAGTCATTGAAGATGGTGGTGCACAAGATGAATGAAGCCTTGATACATAAATGACTGTGAAGAACAGAGCTCCCGGCCTCCTGTGCTGGACTGTGAGGTGAGCAAGCAAACGTAATTGTATTAATCCACTGACCTTTTTTTTTGTTGCAGTATTTAGCCAATCCTAATATATTTAATATTGCCACCCTTCTTGTTTGCATTATTTGGGGAAACATTGTACTGCAGGCTGCATTACATAGGCATGATTGATTAAATCATTGAAAATTTCAATCCTCTAATCCCAGGGTTGGTTCTTTAGGCAACAGTCCCTATCCTGAGGTGCTTTCCAAATGTCACCTCATTAGCACAACAGAAGACACCCACGAAATTCCAAGGGTTTCAGGATCTCTGCGCCAGAGACAAGCCAAAGACCACCTACGCTGATTTTTATAAATCACATTTGGTTTGCAAACATCTGAGACATCCTCAGGGACTCCCAGGAGTCCTGTGCGGGGAGGAATTTGAATCAGATGGAAGTGTCATAATAGTTTGTGAAGCGGAAGTATTTCATTAGTGTTAGGACAGCCATGTTTTTAACCACAGGGCTGGTATACAGCTCAGGAAAGTCTTGGTTACATTTCAAATGAGCAAGATGTGTTTTAATCATAAGATCGAGTTTGCCCAAGGTCTAGTTGGGACATACAACCAACAGCAATGTTAGAAATGATTCACAAAGATTGGGGAAGGTGATCACAGTGAAATGAAAGGAGCAGCCGAAAGTCCATTCCCATGAAGGGAGAGAAAGGACAGTGTGGTGTGGTAGAGAAACAGCAGTGTGTCATACTGCAAAACAAAGAAACCAAGAGAATATCTTACCAGAAATCAATTCCGAAGCAGCCATAAGAGCACAGGGTTCTGGGTGACAAACTGCAGGGCTTTGTGGAAAATCAATATCATCAAGCTGGGCTGCTTCCTTTCTGTGACAGAGTGGTAGAAAAATGGGAGCACACAGTATATTTTGACTTTGCTAAGGCTTTGGATTTGTCTTGATGAGAATTTTCCTCAATGAGGAGAGTAATTCGGCAGGTATTTTTGGAATACCTAGTGCATGTTCTAGGAAACAGATAGGCTGTGATGACCATTCTCCACCTGTGAGAGATGGAGACTCACAGTGGGGCACAAAGACGTGGGCAGATAATAAAATCAGGGTTAACAGGTTTTAATCCAATGACGTGCAAAGTCCTATGGTAGTACAAATCTAGAGCTTCTAGGTCTTTCTTAGATCGTCTAGGAAAGCCCCTTTAAGTAAGGAAAAGCTTGAACATTAGTTCGAAATTTGATCAGAGAGCAAGGAATAGGGACTTGAGAGTTAGGAGGAAAGCATGTGTCTCTAATACTCGGCACACTCACATGAACATGCAAAAGCACCAAAATCACCCTGGAGAGCATTGCTGTCCTCCTCCAGCTCCTAGCAATTTGGAACTAGAGAAATGGTCATAGTTTTCAGTCCAAGAAAATAAAGTGAGATGATTGATAAAGGACAAAACAAGAAAATACACACACTAGCATGCAACACTGGCCGGGATCTCTCTGAGCATTACCTGACCATTGCAATCTTCCAAGCCCACGTAAGAAATCCATCAACTCGGCGGATGCTAGCTGTCAATGTACATCTTTCTCGGCTGTCTGATTGGCTGCCCCTTCCTCACTTGCTAGCCAATGAAAGAAAATGATATCACAAGTTTCAGAAGAGCAAGGAATAACCGTCCAGGGGGTCCCTTTGTATGACGGTCATTCAGGTTTGCAGAAACGATGTCAACAATGTATGGCTTCCGGAGTGCATAGCACGGCGGGGAGAGGCTCCACAGGGGAGATGAACTCAGTAGCTCGCATTCGTGGAGTGTGAGCACGTTTCGCACGAGCTCAGAGCGTTTCCCATGGGTGAGTTGGTGGGGGGTGGAGTCTCTGCTATCCACAAGGTCCTGGGAAGGCGGCTCTGGGAACCTTGCCCTCTGTATACACTCTCTGCCATCAGCAGACTGGAGCTGCCGGGTCCTCGGCTTTGGTAGCCGGGCGTGCCGGTGCCAACAGCAAGAGGCTCTAGGTGCCCCACCGGGGGGCAGAGCTGAGGCGTGGGGAAGAGGCCATGATGGGAGCAAAAGAAAACACCTTCGTGTAGATACCCCACCAGGTGGAGACAGCGCAATACGCTCACTCCTGGGATTGCAATGGGAGCTTTGGGCAGAAGCAGGGATTCCTGAAATTTGTGCGGAAGCTCACAGTCAATGAAGTGCTTTCACAGCGGCAGTGGCTCATTCATCAGACGGGCGCCCAGGATGGTGTACACTGCCCACGGTTTTCACCATGGCCTTTCAGGGTAGTTCGCTCATGAATTTTCCAGACGGGGAAGCTGAGCTGAAAGGTGTTAAAAGCCGTGACCATACCACACAGATAATGAAAGAGCAAAGCCAGGATCTATATCCTGGTCAAGGTTGTCTAACTTCAAAGTCCATGTTCTTTCTTATAATCCTCTCATCAATCAGGCGAAGTAAGCAATATTTTACACCCCTCCTTTTTTTTTTTTTAATGAAGGAAGGGAGGCTAATAAAATGATACAACATAGGAACAGCGAGGACTAAGGCTTGGGAACCTCCGGGGATGAAATCCCAGAATGCCTTGTCTCCTGGCTGCCTAAGTACGCCGGAATAATCTTCCTTCCAATTAGGGTCGAACTGGGTGCTAGATAAACGCTCGACTGCCAGCGCTATCAAGGGGGACGAGAATTTTTTTCTCTGCTGGAGGCTTATGGAAAAGAACAGACAAGAGTCTTCTGGTTTAGTGTTTGAGCTGGGAGATGACAAAACGATCTCTCGTGTCCCTCCTCCAGCCCCCACATTTGATGATTCAGAATGATTTCAGGGAAATATGATTCCATTTTAGCTGATTTCTTTAATTAGCAGTTCTGCAAGCCTTCTGGATATACCGCCCCCCCCCCCCCATTACGGTTTTATGAGGGGGAACTTCAGATGACATAGTTCTTTCAGAAACTTTATTGATGTTTTTAATTGAATCTTTATAGAATTTTTTAGGTTCACCCACATAAGACCAAGCAGTGACGTGCAATTTGTCTTCTGTTTTTAATCTTTACCAAGCACTGAAAAGAAAAGAAAAACTATTTTATGAAAGTAATAAGCTTTCCTGGAGCTTTTACTAAGGAATTTATTTTTCTTCTGTTCTGGGGAAAAACGCACGCTGCCCCTGACATAACTGCCCTTGGCTGCGCGTTTCAGGGCGGGACCTGCGGGCCCGTGTGCACCCTCTGCGGGGACCTCGCAGAAACTGCGTTACATAAGGGCGCCTGCTGCCCGCCGGGAAGGCCGCGTTCTCAGGCGCAGGGGTGCAGTCGGTTAGGCCCTTTCGGGTGCCAACACGCCCTGACCAGACTGGCGTTAAGCTAACAAAACTAGAAAACAGGTATATTTATGGTAATAACGACCTGTTCTGCCGCCCTCTCTCCCTTCTTTTCTCGTTGGCTTCTCTGTCTTGCATCTTTTAGGGGTGCTTTCTCGCCCATTATACCAATTCACCTTCACCAAACCCGAGGCAGTAGGGCAGGTGTTACTATCCCTTGTCTGAGGTCACAGGGGTGATTGGTGGCAGCCTGGACGAGGACCAGGTCATCTAACTTTTGGCTGGTATTTAAAGTAGTAAAACGTAATGGGAAAGCCAAAATAGACAGGAAACAGGAGGGAGCCAAGAAACAGAGGCTCCAGCTGTGGCCTAAGAGCTACCTTGCTGTGTGACCCTGGGCACGTCGCCTCGCCTCTCTGAGTTTGTATCTTCGCACCTGCATTTCGAGGCCGTGGTACTGGACGAACTGAGTCTCCTCTCCCAGTTGATTAGAAACCGGTGGCTGGGGAGAGACTCGGCCTTCGCTGCAGGGTGGGTCATTGGACTGGCTTTCCCTCCCCGGTTGCTTTGACCCTCGCCGCCTGCACAGAAAGCGTTCCTCCACACGGACTAGTGCTCTGGGACAGGTTTCCATCTCCTCGTGCTACAGGTAAGGACACTGAAGCTCGAGGAGGCGATGAAATCTGGCCGTGGCCGGCAAGCAGCAGAGATGGCAGTGAGACGTCCGATTCCAAAGGTTCCGGCCTTTGGCCACAGATGGGAAAAGCAGGACGTCGTTCACGGGGTGAGACTACTCGACGGTTTCCGTTTGTGTGTGATCTGGACCGGAAACAGGTGCATCAGTACAAAGGGGGAGCCGGGGGGCTGGGCGGTGAAACGCAGGCTGCGGGCAGCCAGAGGCCGAACAGGACGTGCGCTGAGGGGTGGCCGATCCAGAGAACCCTGCCTGTCCGCTCCCCGTCCCTCCCCCACCTCTCCCCCTGCTGTTCTCCTTCCTCCATCCCTCCCACCGCCCAATCTCCCTTCCTACCCTTCCCCAGTCGCTCTCCTTCTCTTTTCCCACCTTCTCTGCCCCCTTGTCCTGTGTCCTTCGCCCTTGTCTGAAAGTGCCCCTGACCCCCGGGCCTTCTGCAAGACGCCCGACGTGCCTTCCTGGCTGGTTTGATGGTGCCGGGTTCCTGTCCCTACACCCAGCACCTGGCACGATGGCCCGGTGATTGTTCCTCTGAAATGCGGGCTTGGCACTTCTCACTTGGCATGTCTGAGCTCCGCAGGGTATTATTTTTAGAACTGTCGTTGTGAGAGGAGGCTAAAAGCCCCGGTCCCTTGGGGCCGATTTCATGAATTTTCCCGGAGTGTCCAGAGCAAAGGCACTCCCAGGGAACTCCACTCTTGGGTGATTTACTAGGTTTTTTTTGTCTCAGCAGGTACATCATTTTGCCAAATCAGGACAACCAAAGTAATCATTTTTCTTTTTGTAAAATAATTGAGGAAATAGAAAAAAGCACAAGGAAGAAAATGGAAACACAGGCAGCACCTGCTCCGAGTCTGTTTTATGCACACATATACATATGTTGATTTTTGACAAAATTGAAGACACACTATATATCAACTTATAACACTTTTGTATTAATATTTTATGAACTTTTTCTCTGATACAACTTTTAGCTGCTACATAATCCTTAGGTATGTAGATAACACTGCAATTTGCATAAAATTTAGTACATACTAAATGGCTCAAAGACATTATTTTTAATGAGTGGCCAACATTTATTAATGGCACTGTAAAAATATTTTATACTCTCTCCCAATGACCATGTGGCCCAGATGACACTTACGAATTCAACCAATCCTGTTTCTTCTTCCTCCCCTCTAGACCTATGCAAACTGTACCTTCCAGTCCCCCTTGAGAGTAGGTAAGGTTACGAAACCAGTTCTGGCCAGAAATGTGTGTGGAAGTAAAGTGTGTTACTTCCTAACGAGGCAAGAAGAAGCATCTTTGAGATTTTTCAATCTTCCTTTTGCTATGTGATCCTGGAGGCCTTGATTTGGGCTGGTGAAGTCACAGCACGAAGCGTCCTTGACCCCTGAGTCACATCATTGACTCCAAGTGCCCTGGTGATGTACCTGACCTAGGGACAACTCTGGATGAATGAGAAATAAACTATTAGGGGTTAACACCTGAGGTTTTGGGTTGTACGTTTCTCAGCAGAGGGCTGAGTGGCATGGACCATACCTAGGAGTGATTTAGGATGATTCAGAGTATTTCCTCTCTGACATTCTCAGGATGTAGCAATGCCTGATTATCATTCAGCGTTTACTGGTTGAGGATTGTATGTGCAGGCTGAGTGTTGGCCATGTAAGAACGCAAAGGGACTCAGCCCTGGCTCCCAAAGCAGCCTAATAAGGATGGCATAGATTACAAAAATGTGGCAATGCTGTCGTAGAGGACACACAAGTTCTTATAGGAGCACAGAGAATGGAGTCACTTGGGGGAGGGATCCCTAGAACTTCAAACTTTGACTAGGAGATGACCATGCGCACGTGTGATGGGGGAGATCATTCCAGGCAGAGAGAACGGCAAATGCAAGTCACAGAGACCTGTAACGGCATGGCGGATTTGGAAGCCCAGTGTGCTTCCAAACAATATCGTTTCTAATAGCAGGAAGCTCACTCCCTTTCAAGATTAACTGTCCCGTTGTCCAGTGGATCTAATCAGTAGAAAAAAATCTTTCTTATGCAAAATGAAATTGTTCTGTCCTCTGATTTTCCTTGACTTGGCCCTCATTTCCTCTCCGAAGATGTGAGATGAAAATGGAATTCTTTTTATGTGATAATTCTTCAAATAGATAAGACATATTTTATGTCCCCCTAAATTCTGTGTTGTTTTCTTTTCTTTTTCCAGCATTAGTTCCAATCTTTTAAAGGTGGTGTGTAAAATCTTGCACCACACCTGGCCTAGAGTGGTTACTTAATGTATGTCTGATGAATTAACATGCAGATCAATTCAGAAGTAGACAGCAGTTGTCTCTGTTCAGTAAAAAAAGAAAAAAAATTATGAAGGACTGTAATTTATTACACTTATTAGTTCGTACTTATTGAACACCTAAATTATGCCAAGCAGCTCACCATGTTCTCTACATGTGTATCAGCTCACTTAATCTTCGCAACACCCTAGATGTACGTAATAATACATTCCTATTTTAGATATGGCGATTGTGAGGTTTACAGAGGTGAAATACTCGCTCAGTCACAGAGCTAGCTGGTGGTAGGGTCAGGATTCACACTCATGCCTGTTGAACCTCAGAGCCTGTCATTTTCAGAGTGTCTTATGATCTCATCAGACTCTTCTGCAACAGTGTCAAGTGGGCATTTCACCTCATTTTACACTCGAATGCAGTGAACATCAGAGAAGTTCAAACACTTGTTCAAGGTCACACAGCTTACTCAGTTTGGAGCTAGGATTTATCTAATTTCAAAACCAGTCTATGACTGCTTGCTTTTTTCATGCTATTCTGCTGAGAAGATGAGTTAGGTAGTGATTTCATTAAGATTTTTCTAATAAAGAGACAGAACACTAATTCGATTTCTCCCTTACCAACTGCTCTGCCCTTTTATGATTTCTCTAGATCAACCCCCAGTGAATGAATTAAAAAACCAAGAGCGAAGCTGCTTACTGTCATTTTGAAAGGTTTGCAAATACCTGTATTGATGTTCGGATGAAGGATCATTTTTTCCCTGTCACTGCTGGCTTTGCTCCCATCTCCATGACCCCAATCAGGGTGGGACAGAGGGCTTTCTCCCTCATGTTGGGTGAGATGAGGTACAGCAGAGAGCACCCCTAATTGGCTTTGATTTCTTACCTACAATGTAAAGTAATGGGAAGTTAAGTGGGACTATATATACAACTGCAGTTGCTATTTGTTGCCTGCTTTATATGTGACTCACACTGTGCTAACCTTTTGACATGTAATCCCCACGAACGTCTGAGGAGATGGCCATAATGAACTCTGTTTTACAGATGTAGAGTTCAAGGATGGGGGGAGTGAAGTAGCTCACCCAAAGCCATGCAGTTAGTCCTCCAGGTGGAAGGCATCATGTCGACAGCAGAACCATTGAGCTGTGGTTCAGAGCGGATGCGCGCTGGAACCGCTGAGGTTGGAGTGTGGTCTGCACACTCGTGCAAGTCCGACATGCTCCTTGTGCTGCAGCCCCCTCATCTGTAAGATGCAGATGATAACAGTGCCTCCCCCAGGGGATTGGTTTTCCAATTAAAGGAGAAACTACAAGGACAATTCGTAAGTCCTTGGCATGTATTAAGTAGTCAAAAACATTGATTGATATAATCAAAGAGTTCTACAGCAATGATTACTAACTTTGTGGGGGGGTTATGAATCTGACAACAGATATCCCGAGAAAAATAGAGATCAGAAAAAAATAATCTTACCTAAACTTTTGAGGATTTGTGGGTTTGTGCCTATATCTGCAGGCATCTAAGGCTTAATAAATCCAAGGTTAATATTTCCCAGGAAAGATAGGACCTCCCAGATGGGAGATTCTAGAACTGATTATTCTCTTTCTTCCTTTAGGGTCGCGGCTTAAAACAAAAACACAAACACAAAACAGAAAATAACTAACTAACTGCCTCTTCCATCAACGGACACCAGGCATTTTATGCCCCGGTGGGTTTCAGTCTCCCTGGCGGTCTGGAGCTCAGTGGAATTCTCGGGTTGTCGTGTGCCTACGTGTTCAGTGGCCATTCCCGCATTTTCCGCCGCCAACTGCTTCAGCATAATTATCTCCACTTCTGATTTCTACCCATACAAATGCCTACAGCCTGTCAGTGTTGAGCAAGCAGGGCTGTATTCTGCAGGTGGGGTTTGCTTTGCAGATTTTCTCCCCCTTTTGTGGAAAAACTGGAAGTGGCATGACATTTCATATTCACATGCAAACCTATATTTGGGGGATGGGATGAGGATGGGGTGGAGGCTGAGAAGGGAAGCCCTATCATTCCAGTGTTAGGGACAGAGGAGGGACATCTCTGGTTGAATGAATGGATTTCATGACTCGGAGCATTACATATGGGGTCACAGTGACATGAAGCATATAATCTAGTTCACAGACAAGGGCTGTCTGGAAAAAAATTCATCCATAAATGCCTCCATTTGTCATATCACATGGCTGGATATTTTCTGGACAACCTATATATAACATTGAATATGTGAATACACACACACACACACACACACACACACACATATTCATTTAAATGTTGTGGAACCAACAGACCCAGTTTTCCTTAGCAAAGTGTAAAGCAGAGGCAAAACATTATCATGACAGTGACTATCTTTATCCATCCAGTCATTAATTATTGACAACCCACTCTGTGTTATGTTTGGAACTGTGGCAGTCACAGGGGTTACTCTAATGCAAGATTTCTCTACCTTGGCACTATTCATAATAGTGAGAACTCTTTGTTATGATGGCCTGTTCTATGCACTGAAGAATGAATGTTTAGTAGCATCCCCAGTCTCTACTCACCGGAAGTCAGAAGCACCCTCACTTGTGACAATCAAAAATGTATCTGAGTATTGCAAAGTATCCCCTAAGAGGCATATTGCTCCCAGGTGAGGACCACTGCTCTAATGAATAAGACATTGACACTGACATCAATATTAAACAAAATTATTTTAACAATATCAATAACACAACCATCACAATGTGTGAAATACCTCTTTTCTGTTAGGTTCTGTACCTGTACATCCTCTTATTTAATACTCATGATGGACCTCTGATATGAGGAATAAATAATTTATGTATGGATTTCTAAAGATTTATAATGAATAACCCTATTCATAATGACTTCTACATGTGTTCATTACAAACTTCTAAAAGCAAAAGTCAACATTTAAAGACTAGAGGAATTATGGAACTAACATTCTAAGAAATAACAGAAGCTGAAAATGCAAAGAGTATTTTCAAAGAAGTGTAAGGTTGTTTGATGGAGTACAAATGCCAAAGCAAACAATTCTTAGGTAAGAATATTTATGTAGCTAACTTTTTCCTTTCTTTATCCTTTTACTTTATATTGCTTAAATTCTTCACTTTATTTTTTGTGTATTTCTTTTTATTATTTTTTTCAGAGCACACACATTGAATTTTTTATGTTTATATTTCAATTGAATAAAACCTTATCTTGTATCTTTCCCATTGTTAATACAATGAATGTGATGGGATGTTTTCTGGTCTTCAGAAAAATTATTAATACTTGAGTTTCAGTGTAGAAAGTTATCTTAGTTGCATTAAATCCAAATCACCCAGTTTTATTGGTGAAGATTTCAAAGCTAGGTGAGGGGAACTGAGTTGTTCAAGGTCCGGGGTCCTCAAACTACAGCCTGTGAATCAAATTCAACCTGTTATTTGTTTTTGTAAACATATTTTTACTGGGACACAACCATGCTCATTCGTTTACGTATTGCTTATGGTAGGTTTCAACAGCACAGTAGATTAGTTACTACAGATACGTCCCTCAAAGTCTAAAAATATTTACTATTTACTTTATAGAAAATATTTGTCAATCCCTATTCTAGGTCACACCACAAACTCAGGTTAGAGGGGGACTTCAGGTTGTCGTGTAGCTTACTGGGCAGCAATGTGGTTGAGTGGAAAATCCCTGGGCTCCAGAATCCCCCCAGGATTTGAATCCTATCTCTACCATTCACAAGTCGTGTGGCCTTGAACATGTAACTTGATCCATTTAAATCTTGTTTTCCAGGTAAGGGAAATGGGGAGGAGTACATCCCGCCACTTCGTTACGTGGGTTATGAATATTTGATAAAGTCTCTGGTGCATACTCAACATAGATGGTATTAAAAAATGCCCTTTTCTAGGGAATAACTGTGACTCTCACTCATTCCTTCAATAAATATTTATAAAATGAAGCAATGACTGCCAGCTACCTTGGGAGGGACTGCCGACAAGGCCTCTGAACACTGTAAATTTCAGTCAGGCTCAGAGGGGGTGGGAGAGGCCCCTCCCCCAGACCTCAGGCCTGGGCTCCTGAAGGCGAGGACGTTTCACCCCAGACCTTGAGGAAGGGGATTAGGCAGGCCTAAGAGGACAGCAGTGTGGTAAGAATGTCTTAGGACAGTGGTTTCCAAGTTTTCTACTTGTGCCCCCCCTTTTAAACCCATTTCTATAAATTGTACCTGTTTTTAAAACAGCTGTTTTTAAATTCTGACCCTTTTGTTCAGTGCCTATCTTAATGTAAAATAGTAGAAATGAGGTCTTAAGTTAGGAAAGAAAAATTACTGCACTCAAAGTGCAAACCACAGATTTAATTTTATAATATTTGTAACACAGTTAAATAGTGATCATGATAATCACATAATTAACAAACTTCTCATTTATTATTAATAATAATATTTATTTGTGTTACCCGAAAAGTCTCTAATAATTGCTCGGCAGATCACTAACAGATTGAAATCTCGTTAGTGAGGTTGTTGAGTTTGGGTTATAATCCACATCACGTTCTGGTTTTTTAACCATTAACTGACACCCTTAAAAATCACTGACAATCGTAACTGGGAGCAGAGGAACTCTGCAGGGTTTGCAGTTTTAGGATGGATTTCTCCACAGGTCAAATGAGCCCCTTGAATTTCCTCTTCTGATTGGAGTCTCTAGTGTCGACATCATGGACTGTGAACTTGGGATTTGGGTGGCAGAGTTGTCTTAGGAAAAATACCAGACAACTTTTATTTAAACTCCCCTCCCCCTGCCTAGAGAGAGAGGGAAAATATGTACAATGCATACATATACAGATAGATATAGATGTGTATATAGATACAGATGCAGTATCTGTTCTATTTTTGGCACTGTCCATACCCACAAAAGATGATTATCTCAGTGCTGTCATTGGCTTGGTCCAGAGGGAGACAGGATTAGAACCCGAGACGTTAGCGTTCCTGCTCTGGGAGCTGCTTGTGTGACCCCAGGCAAGATGTTGACGTATTCTGAGCTTTGGTTACTAATAAAAGCAGCATCTTAGGGAGCACTTAGCATGCACCAGGCATGTTCCAGATACTACTTACAAAGCTGATCTCAGCCCTGAGAGGTATCAAATACATTAGGGGACTGGCTTAGGACCACATTGCTAGTCAGAGCCAGAATCCAGAGCTGATTGATTGTGAGGCTGGTTGGCTCAAAAGCCCACAGTCTCTCCATTATGCTTTCCTGTTTCCCTTTCTAACATGAAGCTGTAATAAAAACGTATACCAACTCCCAAGGTGGTTTTAAGGTTGAAATCAGCGAAAATACATGTAAAAATTCTGGATGCTGTTCGTTACTGTGATCGTGACCATTGTGTGTGTGATCGCGGCCATTACTCCTTTTGGGAGACGGAATAAACCTAAATGTGCTTATTGTCAGCACAACCGCCGTTACGCACGTACACGTGGACGAGGCTCCGTGTACGTCCCGCGTCCTGAGAGAAGGCACCTTGACGTGGTTACACGTTGCTGATACAGTGCTTGGCACAGAGTTAAGTCCTCAATTTTTGGTGTCCTGCCATGAAAATCAGTAGAATTTCCAGCCTGTCACTCTATAGAATATTCTTATATCTAGAGCCATGTCTATATTTCAGGAATTTATATTTTAAGTTGCAAAAGTTACAAAAAAGGTCAGGAAAACTCGGCATCAATATTTTAACAGGAATCAGGGGTGGATTATCTTTTTCTCCTTTTCCTTATATTTTCCAATTTTCTTTCCTAAACATATGCAATTTTTAAATGAAGATTTTCGGATGTGTGTGTGTGTGTGTGTGTGTGTGTGTGTGTGTGTGCATTTTCACTAGATGGACATGTATCCACAAAAACACAGATGCATGAGCACCATTAATTTATCAGTTAAGTTCTGAGGTCCTGAGACTTGGAAGGGTTGTAATGAAAGATGAATGAAGACGACTTGGGGCTGGGTGCCCAGGTGGGACAAGGAAGGCGTCTGTATGAACTGCAGAGTTTCAGTACGTGCTCAGGGGCCTTACTGAATCATAGAATTTCAGACCTGTAAGGGGGAGCTGAAGTTAATTCTTCCATGGCACTACCTTACAGAAATTCTTCTCAGAGTCTCTGGCGATGGTTGTGCAATTTTTCCTTCAGAATTGCCAAGGATAGGAACACAAACTCCTGTGCACGAAGTCCAGTTCTATCGCTGTCAGAATGGACTGTGACCATGAACCCTAAGTAGACTTCATCATGTGTCTCTCCAAAGTTTCCACCACTGGTCAGAGGTAGGTCCTCCACTGCACTAGGGAATATTGTTTCTTCTTCCCTGAGTCTTATCCACACTCGGCTGAGCTCACTCTCCCCCTGTGAACTGCTTGTCAGATGTGCTAGCTCTCAGCTCGTTCACCATCTTGGTTGTGGATTTCTAGAGAAAGACTTTATGGGGTGATGAAGGGCCCAGGCTTCAGATCCGAGTTCTAATTTGGACTACATCTCCTGTGAGCTATGTAAAGACCGGCTCTAGCCACGGTAAGAAGTGCAATAACGATAAATGATAATGATGGTGAGAATAACAATGACTAAAATTTGGGGTGCTTATTGTGTAGCAGGCGCTGAGCAATAGGCTGTACTTGCAAGATCTCATTTTGCCCTTGAACATGGAGTTTGGGTTTCTTGACTGTGCCATGAGGAGAGTAATACGAATCCTCATGGAGTTGTGGCATGATTTAAATAACATAAGGCAGACAGACTGCTTAGAACAGAGCCTGACATACAGTGAATGCTTCGCGAAGATAGAATAGTAATAAGCATGGCACCCACAAAGGGCCGTAACACCGAGTGAGGCCACTTCTCCGCAGAATGGAGAGGGATGACATAGCAGGGAGTTCATCGATGAAAATGGAAACAGGAAGTGAGCCAGAGGGACAAGGAAAGCATAGAATTACAATTCTAGATCAAGTCGATCTGTGTTGCCATCTTGCCTGGAGCCAGGGATCTGAAATTGAATATTTTAATTTGTGATTGTATTTTAAATTGGCTTTTTAAAGAAAAGTCTCCTGGGTTCTGGGGTGTATGTAGATGGGTCCCCCAAATCTCTTCAGCTGCTATAGCAAAAGTGTTATGAGCACTGGAGTCAAATGACGTGAGTTCAAATTCTGTCTTCACAGTGTGCTAGCTGTTTTATTTGAGCAATTTTCTTAACCTCTGTCTTAGTTTCCTTATCTGTAAAGTAGTGATAATAATCACATGTACCTTCTTGAGTTGTTTTAAAGATTTACTGAGTTAATAGTTATAAAATACCTAGGATAAACCATAAAATATGTTGGCTATTGTTTCCTTGGGTGAAGGAAAGAGGCTCAGAGTTATTCTTCCTGGGCCAAATAGTTCTTTAAATGAAGAGCTTTACATCAACTCCAGTGTAATACACACCTGCATGCATATGCACATGTGCACACACACACATACACACACACACACACACACACACACACACACATACCCCTTCAGCTTCTGAGCTATAGAACAGCCAGCTCTTCTGAAGATGCCCTGTCCATGCTACCTTGGTCTTGTTGCACTGCACGGCCATTTGCTCTGAAAGTGCCTCTCGCTGCAAGAAGTCAGGATACGGTCATATTGAAATGCCCACTCGAGAAAGGATGCCAAGGGGAGGGGAGAGGCAGAGCCCTGGCAGAAATCCATGGCTGGTGAAAATCAGAGTGCTGCCCTTTCATCGTGTAAAGAGATGTTTCTATTAACATTTTATAAATAGGCAAAGAGCTTGAATTAGATTAGTGGGGAATGTTTATTTATCTCCTAGTACTACAGTCTGATCTCTCTCTCTCTCTCTCTCTCTCTGTGTGTGTGTGTGTGTGTGTGTTTGTGTGTATGTGTGTGTGTGTGTGTGTGAGAGAGAGAGAGAGAGAGATACATTTTTCTTAAATTTATTTTCAAATATCCTCATGCTATTGTTCAAGATAATTGATGGTGGAAGTATAGGACATTTCTCAGGAAAACACAAACAAAGCCCAACTCAGATCATGCAAATTGCTTTCTTCGTGGGGATAAGACTAAATTGCTTGGCAAGGCGGATAGTCAAGGAGAACAGAAAAAATCCAGAGGGAGCAGTGGGGGAATAATCAGTACGCTTTCCTTATTATTTCTGCATTTGTGAAAATGAAATATGCCCCTTCCTATTTCAGATTCTTAACCCTCTATGAAGGCGATCCGTGGC
The DNA here is from genome assembly GCA_004026885.1 of Lyroderma lyra. NCBI lineage: Eukaryota > Metazoa > Chordata > Mammalia > Chiroptera > Megadermatidae > Lyroderma > Lyroderma lyra. The sequence continues at coordinate 118,581 of PVJL010003289.1, forward strand.
TTCATAAAAAGTCTGTTTTTGTTATGGGTACGAGACTACTCAGGAAATGAAACAGAAAATAACTTCTCTGGTCCAGCCTCAAAAACAAATTTTTTTCCAAATTATTTTTCTTATAAAATTTTTATTTGTGTCTCGGAATTTTCTTGCGTTTGCCACCACCCCTGGCTCTTTTTGAAGGTGTTTCACTTTCTCTTTTGGGGCCTGTGACCTGTATTGTATAATCAAGCCCTTAAACTTGTCATTTTTCTCATCAAGACTGAGATTCCTGAAGGCAGGCTACTCCCACTTCCGTCCTACAGAATGCAGCGCAGGGTCAGCAAAATACCCGGCATGCAGGACAATAACAAGCTTCGCTTCGCACACATTGCAAACACTATCACGCAATAATAATATATTGGATGCCTATGTTGTGACATGGAGTGAGCGAGATGCTTCCTGTCACTTGATCTGCATCCCTAGTGATGGCCCCTGTGGTCAAGCTGTGGCTCCTTAACCCTTCTCTCTCCACCCTGCTGTCCCTGGGCCATGCGATTGGATTAGGAAAAAGAGACAGAACAAAGCTGATCTAATGACATGCACCCTGATAGGAATGTGACACTAACAGGGAACCCACATTTTATGACATTGTTCTAGAAGCCTCCCAGGCCTCCCGGCTGAGTTCCTCTCTGACCCACGTGAGAGCTTGCCTCAGGTTTTGTGTCAGCTTCCAGTCACCGCGGCTCCAGTTTCTGGAATGTGTTTGATGTAAGCTGTCGGGTGGTTTGCCCACAGTCCTCTGGCTAAAGAGTAGAGGAGCAGGTCCGATAGCCCAACACCCGATGTCGTCACCACCACACTCGTCACCATAGTTCCATAGAGCTGCAGTCTTGCTCGTCGTCTCTCTCTGCCCTGTAAAATCCAGGAGCCCAGAGGCCCTGCCTAGTTCAGGGTCACAAGTGGTAGGTGGTGCTACAGGTCCTTGGCTTCCATCTTCTCACAGACTCAGACTCTGACAGGATGTGCAAGCTCTCCACGGCGGTCCAGGCCCTTTTTAATAAACTCCTATGAATTGATTCACAATTAATTCCTCCAAAAACTACCAGTTCTGTTCGGATCGATCCCAAATCCATACCTTCTCGGGGGGGCCTGAGCCTTTGTCCGCCTGCACGGAACCTAAGCCCTGTCTGTGAGTCCTCAGGCCTGCTCCCAGGGCCCAGATTGGTTCTGAAAAGTCAATGTGTACACAGCTCGGGCAAGGTATTCACAAACTGTGTCAACAGGCGTCAGGAAACCACCTTGCGCCGCACCGCAAACGCCTGTCATGTGCAATCTTTAGGTCCGGGATGTTGCAGCATTTGAATCCATATGAGAGTTTTGTTTGTTTGTTTGTTTGGTTGGTTTGGTTTTGAGAATTACTGTGTGGATATCGTTCTAAATTTTGCAGAGACAAAGGTGAGTCAGGCCTGGGCCCATCCCTGAGATGCTCTGGTGTCAGGGGTCAAGAAAAAGGAAAATCACTAAGCGAGCTATCCCTTGGCCCCTTCGCGAAACTCGTCGAAGCAGAAGGACGTGCCGAGAAAGGATCGTTGCCTACGGAGGTGTGTCGGGGTGAGTATGAGTACGTGTGAGGGGAAAAAGGAACACATTAAATAAATACAGGAATCAACTTTTAAAAAAGGAAGGACTCTATCAACAACGAAGTGTTTTCCTTAAAGATGCCACGTTAAGCCACAACAAGGGACTACCCCTTACTGCTGCCCTGCCGAAGAGCCGCGAGTTGCAGAGCTGGCCCTGCGCCCGCTGGAGTCGGTGCTGACAGGTGGGCACGTGCGCATGGAGGGAGCACAGCGGACAGCGGCGGTGGCAATGACCGTGGAGCTGGAGCAGACCGTGCCCTGCGACCACCGGCCAAGGGAGCAGGTCGGCGCACTTGTGGGGAGGAGCCAGGAGGCGACTCACACGCATGCTCACGAGGCTGTGCCCTCTGTACGTTATTGGCACCTCTTCAACACGGCGTGTTCAGGCTTCAGGTTACAGTCTGATCTCTCTCTGTAAACCCTACGGACAGGTCAGTTCATAGTTGTTTCTTTTCACAGCCCTAAGCTGGAAGACCTCCTCTGGTGTCAGCTGACCTTGAACTCAGCTCCGTTTAGCATCGTATCCAGGGACCCCGTCCAGCTATTTCATTTGGGTGAGTTAGGTGAGCAGGGACCCAGGAAGGGTAGCAGAAAAGCATGACCAGATGCTGACTGTGGCTGGGCGCCATCTCGTCCCTCAGGTTTGGTGTTGCTTCTCTCGTTCTTACACGGGGAATCTCAGACTCAGGGAGGTTAAGTCATCTGCCCAACACCACCAAGCCTGTCGGTAATGGTGCCAGGACGTGCAGACAAGCTTATCTGACTCCAAGTACACGGTCTTTCCACCAAACCCTGCAGAAAAGACCATGGGGCCCAGCTTAGACGCTTTTAATCGGTTCCTATGTCCCATCGATTGTACCACCCTGGTGTCTCCCTAATTCTCCCGTGGTACTTGAACCTATGACCCCATCGTAGCTCCCTGGATCACCGCAGGACCCTTCTAACTGGTTTCCTCGTGCTCAGCTTGCGCCCTCCGATCTGCTCTTCATACTGCGGCCGAGGGGATTTTTAAACCTAAAATGGAAACCTCAAGCACTCTCTCCATCATCCACGGAGGGACCATTGCCCTGGGATCCCTGTCTCACGGGAGATCATTTTCTCAAGGGGATGTCAGTGATGAAGAGCGTGAGGAGCGGAGAAGAAGCAGATAATTGCTGCCCCGGCTCCTCGGTGAGGCACGATGTGGCAAAGGGGACCGACAGGTGTCCTCTTGGCTTCTCAGCCCAGCCAGCCACGCAGGAAGACACCAGCACCTGAGGACGGAAGTCGCCTTCAGACGCAGCATGTGTGTTTGGCAGGAGTTTCTTGCATCCTCTCCAGGGAGAGTCAAGGCAAGAGAGGGCATGTGAGCACGAGGAGGCCAGTGGGCACTGTCACCGGGGCAGGTTCGAGAGTCCACGCTTGCGATGCCCTCGGCCTGTGGTGCTCTCTGTCCAATGCTTTAGTTCACTCTCGCTTCCTTATGGTGGGGGCCGCTTTTGACACGACATGACAACCCTCCCCAGTGTGGCAGCCGCCAGTCCCCTGGCCCTGCTCTGTTTCCTTGCTCTGCACTCACTCATTATTTGTCATTAATATATTTACTTTTTCTCTATTTCTGGGAAGACTTTCTTAATGCCAGAGCAAGCCATTCTAGAAGCCTCTCCTGTGACCTTGCAAACTTACCTTATGTTGTAATTACAACTCTCCCTGGTGGTAACTAGCACTACCCTACCTCAACTTCACAGGTAAGAAAACTGAGGCGAAAGATTTAAAGAAACCGGCCCAAAGTCACACAACGGGAAGTGCCAGGGACCTCGTTGCAAGTGTAATCTACTCACTCGTGGATTTGCTAATTATTTAATTAATCGATGAATTCTGCAGCTCTTTCAACAAACATCAGTTGAAGACCTCTAGCTCTGTGTGGCACAGAAGAGTAATGACCACAGGCCTTGCTGCGTGTGGCCCATGTCTCAGTCTAATGAAAGTAGAAGCAGTTCTAAACATGGTGATTGTGGAAGTCAAGTCGGGGCACTTAACCTGCTGGGGGTCTGGCCCGAGAAAGGATTTTCAGGTGTGTCATCTACCACGAAGGCCTCAAAACGAGTGACAGTGGGTGGACCAGTGAGTGAGCAAAAGCCGGGGGTGAGTCAGGGAGCCCCCAGTCCGAGTTCTCCTCGGGCCTCCTGGGCCAGTCCGATCAGGACTCGTGGACTTTGAGGCAAGGGGAGGCCAGTGCGAGCGGGGAAGGTGCGTAGGATTTCAACAGGTGAAGAAGGGGGAAAGCGTGAGGGCTTGCTTTTCTGGAAGCTACAACAGTCCGGCCACCCCTCAAAGCGTGTGGCTAGGTTGATCGTGGATGAGGAAACAGGAAGACACAATGGGGGACATAGCTCAGGCGTCCATCGCCTATGGCGTCTGTCCTTTCCCTAACCCTCCCTTGCAGACATGTGACCGAGTCTGTGGGCCCTATGTGAGCCCCACTTACGTTTCGGAGACAGAGGAGAGGTGTGGAAATAGAGAAATGGCGGAGCTTTGGAGATTGTGCTTTGCATGTGTCTCCCCGTGCACGACCTCACCACGGCTCGTGGGGCTCACACGGCGGGTGCAGACACGGCCCTGGGAGGAGCAGGCGATGTGCCCCCGCCGCGCAGCAGGTGGCACCATTGCCTGTGTCGCAGAACTCGGCAGGCGGAAGGCCACTCAGCAAACATGCTTTTTCTTTGCTCCGGGAGATCTCAGTCTCAGGACCGAGGTCGTGTAACCTGTGCCAGGCAGAAGGAAGGGGAAGGCGACCACCTGGTGCTGAGATGCTTTTATGTGCCGGGCACGCGCTGGGCACGGTGAAGCACGGACATTTCGCAGGACAACTCAATAACCCTCCTCCTGGGCCTGCAATGTTGCTCCTCCCCCTTCTTCTTGTTCTGTCCCCCCCTCCCTCTCTTTTCATCTTAATTTTTATCATCACGGCTGCAGCCACCGTGTACTGAGTGCGTACTGGGCGCCCGCGCTCAGCCGAGCCCGCTCGGGCGGGACTTGGTTTCATCTCCACGCCGCACTCCTTTCCCAGCTCCCTTTATTGTCTTCCTTTGGCAGATAAGGGGATTGGGCTGCAGACAGATGAAAACGTTTCAAGATCAAACAGGTAATAAATGGCAGAGCAAATGCGGTGCTTAGCTCAGCCTTCCTCAACAGGGAGGCTTCTTTTTCTGGTTGCACCATGTTATTGGGTTTTTGAGGTTCAGCTTTACAAACACCATCTCTCCCCCACGACATACAGCCAAGCACGTCTGTCCTTGCTGCCACACTCCCAACTGAGGACTGCATGAGATTGAGACTCAGGTTTATTGGCATCTTTGAAGTGATTTCAAGGGAATGTCAGAATGGCCCCTCCCTACAGGACAGGTGTCGATCTGGAGTCTTGAGACGGAGGTGACAGGATGCCTGCTTCTGCTCCTTTCCTGCTCCCACCTCAGTCACTCTCAGTGGCAGTTGTGTGCCCTTGTGTCCTTTGGTAGATGTCATGCTTCTCTGCTATCCGTGTATTCATTCGCTCCTCCACTCCTTCATCATTTCAGCGAACAGTTAATGATCACCTACTATGTGCCAAGTGATGCTCTAGAGAGGCTTAACAAAATACGTTCTCTGGTCTCCAGCCTGCTGGAAGAGACACACCCATAAACACAACATTATAACACGCTGTGATAAGTGCTGTGACACAGGGGACCATGCGGGGCTGAGGGAGTCACCGGGAGGGCCACCTCCTCTGTGCTCAAAAAGTCCGTTAAGTGACTGAATAAACCCAGCCTGGGGGTCACACCAGGCTTCCTGGGGAAGAAAAGCCCCAGGTGAGAGTAGGAGAAGCAGAGGGGCAGGTAAAAGGGGTGGGGTTCACTGGCCTCTCTCACCTGTAAATGGACTCCATCTGCATCCCCCCTGCACCCACGTCCTGCTGCCCCGCCTCTCCCCACGCATCGCATCGACTTGCCTGCATTTTCTGCGGCTCCTTCCGTCACCACAGCAGCATCTTGCGGAAACCTTGGCTCCTCCTTGCCATGCCCATTGAGTGCCTGCCACGTGCCACGCGCACCTCACGGACCTCGTCTCATCCCATCTCCCCGCAGCTGCATGAGGTAAGTGCTGTGACAACACCGTGGGACAGGTAGAGAAAGGGAGCCTGATGCTTACCTACCGGCAACTTGCCCACGGTCACCCAGGAGGTAAGTGTCAGAGCCAGGCTCGAACAGTCTGACTTCAGAGCCTGTGTCTCCGCCACTGGACGCGCCCTCCACCATAAGGGCCGAGAAACATACGGCGATGACAGAAGGGCACCTTGCCCCAGTTGTCTCGTCACGTCCCAATTACCTTCGGGTATCCTGTCGCCAGAGCTTTTCAGACTACTCGTTAGCGCAGGACTAGGCTTGTTTGTTTCCTTGTGAAGTTCCCACCTTCTGTGGACCGATACTTTTGCCCTTTACAGTAACAAATGAACTGCCAGGGAAATGACTGCACGCTGGGATGCGGTGACATATCAATTGGCTTGGAATGTTTCTAAATATTTACTCTCAATTCCCGTCCTCAACATGTGGGCCATCTTTGAATAGCGCTGCTCTGCCCGACTGCCAGCTTGGACTGGCAATATGTTGAGGACGGATGGCAGAATGGAAGTGGATTATTTGATTGAGGGTTCTGATGATGAAGAATGGGGAGCCAAAAATCTTGGGAATTTTAACCAGGAGGCAGATCCCGGTCTGGGCCTCCGTGTGAAGGGAAACACCCCCCCACCCGCCCCCCGCCCAGGGGCGACACTGAACCCGAGGGTCTACAGGCAAGACCTGCATCCATCCTAGAGACCGTGTGAAGACGTCTGCTTTTAGTCCCAGAGGCAAACTAGGTCAGGACCTTAAAACAGTCCAAACTACTATTTTAAAGGGCTCCATGGCGCTTTCGTGCTCCGATTGCTTTTTGGAAGGGGATGATGAACTGTTCTACTGATTCAGTAAGGCGGCAGTGTTATTGACGAGTCTTCTGGTGGAACATTGTATTTTGAAAAATCTCATTTTGAAGTCTTTCATTGCATTTTAACATACTGGTTATTTTTGATGAGAAATAGCAGAAGATTATGAGGAAGCAGCCCTGGGGCAATGTACTGGATGTGAGAGCATAAATAGCATCCAACATTGCATCTCAAAAGGACCCATAAAGGTCTTAGCTCAAGGTTGTCAGTTCACAAAATCTGGGGGCTTGCATCTGGAGGAGCAGAAATGGATGCTGAAGAGACAAGAGGTTATAGCACAACCTGCTTTGACTCGTCCCATCATCCATACTGAATTTGCTGGGAAAAGTGCAGAGTGTGTCTTTGCAGTTAGAAAACCTTCTGACCCCTTGCACTCCTTTCTTTGAAATGAAATAATAATACTGTCCACTTAGCATTTGCTTTAAAGCTTCAATTGTGTATTACACAGTATCCAGCACATAGTAGGTACTCAGGTAATGCCAGTTCTTCTGTTTCTGTCTGAGTCCCAATTGAGTTTTTCACACCATGTATATACTTTTCATCAGAACTATCCCAGAGCAGCTACTTTTCATCTATTTCTATCTCCTCCTTATTAACATCAATGGGTATGAGAGGGTCCATCCACCCATCCATCCACTCCCTATCTATCCATTCATCCATCCATCCATTCATCCATCCATCCATCCACTCACTCACTATCCCCCCATCCCCCCACCCCCAATCCATCTATCCATCCGTCCATCCATTTATTCATCCATCCACCCATCCACCCATCTACTCATCCATCCATCCATCCATCCATCCATCCAACCAACCATTTATCTAACCATTCAATATTAATTGAATGCCTCCTCTGTGTCAGGCTCTGGTTTGGACAGACTCTGGCCTAAAAAAGTCCACAGCCCTCAGCCTCATCTAGTAGTTTCAGACTTAGTCACCCCTCATTACAACCAGCTGTCATTTTCCTTCACATCACCTAAGTAATGTCATTGTCGCTGCTCTGAAGACCCAGCAGCTCTTCCCTCTACGTGCAGTCTTGTTGGGAGTATCCAACTAGATAAAGCAAGTAGACAGCCTCCATGACCATAGTTCTTAAAAGAGCCAAGAGGGTTGTTCTCCTTTGGTCAACTTCCAGACCTGAGAGGAGAGAGCTGAGCAAGTCCCTTATTAGCTTCCTATTGCTTCTGTGACAAATGAGTGCAAGTCCAGTGGCTTAAAATAACATGCACTTATTACATTGCAGTTCTAGAGGTCAGAGGTACGAAAGGGGCCCCGTGGAGATTACGTCAAGGGCCAGGCTGAGCTCTCTGGGGAAGTGATCAGTGCCGTGTGTCTGGGGAAGAGTCTGTGTGCTTTCCTTTTCCAGTTTCTGGAAGCCACCTGCATTCCTTGGCTGTGGCCCTTGCCTCCATCTCTGGAGCAGCAGCAATCACAACCTCTGGCCTCTACTTCTATTGTCACGTCCGTCTCCTTCTCCCATTCCTCTGCCTCCCTCTTTTAGGGAAGATCCAATGAGATAAAGGAAGCGGAAAGTGTGGGTGACCTTTGATGACAATGGCCCGCCCGGAAAAACCTGGATGATCTTCCTCCCTATTTTGACATCTTCAGCCTAATCGCATCTGTAGCTCTCTTTTGCCCGGTACGTGTCACCCTCACAAATTCTGAGGAGTAAGAAGCAGATACCTTTGGAGAGCTGGTGCTCTGCTTCCCATCTCTGCGTCCTTGAGAAAGTTGCTCAGTCTCAGTTCTTACTTGAAGAATGAGCCCAACAACAGCACTGGCATCATAGGATCCCAGCAGTGCTGTGAAGAAGAGTTGTCCAAGTGCTCATGAAGAATTTAGTGCAGCGAGTGCTCACCGAATCGCAGGAATTGTTATTCTTCTTCTTCCCTGTGAAGTGGTTCTCTTTTCACTTTCATGGGGACTGGTCAGAAGGCTGGGGGGCAAAAGAGTTGAAGACTCGCTCTCCAGGGGTCTCCTTTTTCTTCTTCTAGAAAAAGTGCAGACATTGTCTATGAGATACACTGGCTTCTGATGGTCCTTTTCTCAATCTAAGGATTTGGACCAATTTTTTTCTTTTTCAAGAAAAAAACAAAAGAATTGTTTGCCACAATCGGAAATAGAAATTTAAGTTCGTGAAAGGTGTACTTGTATCGGTATGTACACTGGGAGTAAGCGTGCTGGGAAAGTGTGGGAAGATCTACACAAAGTCTTTGCCTAAAGGCATAACGGTTATGACATCCAGAACACAAATGCTGTTTCCTTTTTTCCCTTTGATGTCTGCATAGGCAATATCTGAATCCGCCAAAGCAATTTGGTTTTTCATTTACAGGGACTGCAGGTATCACTTCCAAATATTGTTCAGGATAAAACTTAATTGAAAACGTAATCAAACTGAGAAATTGCTTGACAAGCCCAGGTCACATTTATAACGAGATGTTTGTTTATGCCTCAGCCATGACTGGGTCTGCGCTGGCACCGGCGGGGTGGGGAGGATGGCTGGTGCCTTTGTCACATCAGTCACTGTCCCTGCTGGGAGGGGGCCTCCTCATTTTGGCTGCTCTGTGTCTGCCTGCTTAGAGGTCCCTTGGCGGAGAAGCAGAGAGCAACCCTTTCTGGGGAGACACCCAAATAGGTCCCTTTAGATGTCACGGCCGACTGTCTTGTTTTCTGAGCTCAGTTTGCTTGTCAGACAGCAGAGGTTTCACTGTGTCTGCGGAGGGCTCTTCCGGGCTGGTTACGTAAGGATAGCCCGCGCGTGCAGTCAGGGGTTTGGCTCTGACCACTGAGCCTCCTCACCCATGTACAAAACATCATTGTTGACTGTGCAAGCCACCGGAAAACAAATATATTTTAAAACCGTGTAAATGGAAAAAAGTCCTTGAAAGAGTTTCACACCGAATAACAATCTTACAATAATTATAGTATTTGTATTTTTAAGTAACTACAGTTAAGGTGGTACAGTTTATTAAAATGACCACATGAAAGTCAATCGTGACTTCAGTCATTCTGACCGCAGCCTTCTCCCATTCCGCAGCGTGACTTCATGGAAACCTCTGACTTGTCTATCCCACTAGCCCAACTCTCTGGGAAACCCCTCCGAGGCTGTCCCCACATCCTGTGCAAAGCCCAGGCAAACACAGATTTTGCTAATACGCAGGATTGCAGATCTAGCCACCTAATCAAGAAGGTTCAGGTAAAGGATGTAATGTCTAGAAGAGTAAATGCTACTAATTTACTTTGAAAAGAGAAAATGATAAATGGCTGTTTCTACACCCCTAGCGGTGCTAATTGGCAATCCACAGCTAATTTTCTGATGTCTTTTATTTTCTGGAGAAAAATGAAGGAGTCGAAAAGAAGACTAGAGGGGTTGGTGCGTTCTCGCCCACGAGCTGGTGAAGGAGTGGGATGCGGGCTGAGACGATGTGAGGGGAAGCGCTTGGAGTTGGATGAAGGTCTTCAGAGGGATGAAATACTACCTACCTCGAGGAGGAAGCCGGTCTCTCTGCGATATTCCTGGAGGCAAACTGCAGCTCCACCTGGAAGCCATCCGTGCTCTCTGGTGGGTCTCTGAAGTGACTCACAAAGTAGTAAACTCTTTATTTTTAGAGATACTCGAGCAGGAACCGGGTGTCCTCCTACCAGAGCAGTGATAGAGGGGGACCTTACAGTGTGTGAAAGTGATGAATTTCAAAATTTCTTGAAACTAGAAAGGCTGAGATTTGACATTCAACCTTCCCCTTCCAAAGTAGAGGGCATCAGAGTTCATGACTTATTCCTGGAAATGAGCTTAGAGGATCATTAAACAAATATTTTACAGTCATGTCCTCACGGGGCAGAGCAGAAAGCTACCATTTCCATGCGTACCAAGAGCAGTGTAAATTTTTTCACGTAACACGGCTTCAAAAGCATTCAGAAGTTTCCTGCTATTTCACCATTAAAAGTCCATTCCATTTAAGACGCAGGCCCGTTATGCAGCTGGTCAGCCATAAACGGGGGCCTTTAGGAGGGTAACTCTACCTGACTTGACTTCAGCTTCCTTATCTGCACATTTAGAAGGTGCATGAATGTCCTCTAAGCTCTGTTCTAGTCCTGAGAAGTCACATAGTTCCGTGACTCCATAAATCCACAGAAGGCAGTTATAGAAATAGAATTTGGCCTGGGCACTGCCTGGAGGAGGAAGCAGGTCTTCTCTGTGATACTCAGGCCTGGGGGCTGGGGGGCAACTGAGATTGAGGAGACCTGCTTGGACGGGGGCACGTAGTGCCATGGCAGTGGGTTCCAAGCTGCTACTGTTGGGACAAGAGGGGCAAATGGGAGAATAGACAAATAAATAACACCTTAAACATGAGGACGTCCATGTTCCATTATAGACCTATGTCTGCTCAGTAAGTAAATGTCTAATCCACAGTGGGCATGTCATGAATACACGTTGAATTAAACGCTATTAAATCTGCTGTGGCTTCAGCCAAACCAAGGGCCTCGTGATTCCCAGAGCAGGGAGTGCATTTTTGCATTTCCTATGATTTCTGAGCTTCCCTGGGATTCTGGTTTGGTGTCTTGGCATATTCCCGGCAACCAAAAGTCTTTAAAGCCAGCCTAAGTCAAGGCGGGTGTCTCAGGAAGATGAGGTAGGCCGAGTTCACAGATGCCAAAGGCAGGAAACGATTGGGCCAAATGAACTGGAAAACTAGACACAGAGATTTCTGTGTCTCTTCAGGGTCTCCTAGTTACACATTTTGGTTTATCTTCATGGTGGTGCTCCATTCTCCTGCTTCTGTCATTGTGCATCTTGCCCTGCTGGGTCAAACACTGTGGGCCGAGATTTAGCATAAAGGGTACAAGAAAGTGGGGCCCCCAACCCTCCCTTCCAGCTTGCGAACCCTGGCACGCTGCTCCAGGCTCCTGTGTCTTAAGCTGTACAGCGACGAAGGCAATAACGACGATAGAGTGCCATAAAAAGAAGCCATACTGTGCATTCAACAGTAGGTCAACCAGTAGCTGGACACTGGTTTCTTGATCATGAGGGTTTCTTTTGTCCACAAAGGCACAGAAGAGTAGGAGGCAGAAAGGGCAGGGCATAGGTCTCTAGAACTACCTGGCACAGTGATCCGTTCGGCAGCCAGATGATTTCAAGATTGAGGAGAGCCTTGAGGTCAGCTGAGGAAATCTTGAGGTGCCAGCACCTTCCGTTCTTCCTCCCTGTGAGAGTGTTTTCTCTTTGTCACATAAACGAGAGCAGTTACAGGTACCTCAGGAAAACACGGAGTTTTGTTTCTAAACGCCCCTTGCTGCAGGTGTGAGAGCTAATCACACCTTCACTCCGCTGGATTTTAGCCCCTCGCTGGCGCTGACGCGGGGGTTACTGTGCTGGTGCTGAGGGTACCGGAGTGCAATGGACCGACGGAGGCACCCAGGCCAATTCGGCCTGGTTTTCATTTTCCTGGTGAAGCCAGAACACTGCCAGCAAATGGGACAGCTGGGTTGCCGGGGGATCGCTGCCCCGAGGCCGGAAGCCACGCTGAGCCACCCGGACCTTCTGAGAGCGAGCCGGAAGCCCTAGCATTGCTTTCCCAGACGGTTGTCAGAAGCGCACTTGGCTGGCCTGGCGGCAGAGCACGTGTTTACTGTGCACCTGTATGGGCCAGGCACTGGCCCGGGTATCTCATTTAATCCTGGCACCAGCCCTGTGAGTCAAACACTCCGAGTCGCATTTGAGGTACAAAACAACAGCTAGGAGATGTTGAAGGATCCCATGGAGGTCACACTGACGGTCAGTGGGGCAGCTGGGATAAAATATAGATCTGTTTATCCTCAAAGCACAAGCCGCCACCGCGGGTTCTCCGTCCAAATTACTATACTAATCCATCGCTTCCAGGCACAACTGCATTTAACCCTCAGGAAAGCCGTGGAAGGTAGCCGCCATCCAGGAAACGGAGGCTCCGTGAAGTTTAGTAAACTATCCAGAGTCCCAGCTTCATGGAGCCCTCATTTCTTCATCATATGCTTAATAAATCCCCCCATGTCATGTTGCCTTGGGTTCTGGCCTACGGCTGGGAGGAGACATACAGTATTTGTTACAGCAGCTTGAGCAGACGAACACAGCGGGGCTCCACCCTCGCCCAGGGAGCCCCAGCCTCCGCGGCCTCTGCACGCTGCCTCCCGACAGCGGTGAAATAGGACATGTTCGCAGGGCAGGGTTTTCCAAGTTACTCCGACGCCGTGCCTGAGCCTGCATAGATCTCTCTGGAGTCGGTTAAGAACAAGACCACGGAAAGTTATTTGCTTTTACTGGGGAGAAAGCAATCGACATATACCATGATCTGAAATGTTTTGGGGCATTAAGTCAATTTTTTAGGGGAAGTGGAATCTGGCTGAACCGGCATGTTTGAGTGTATCTGATGTTCCTGTCTGTTTCATGGCAGTCAATACAACTTCACCAGTAAAGATGGTTTCTCAGGGCGGAAACTGCAATTGCCAGGTAGACGAAACAAACCCCTTTGACCTTGTGGGGTGAGGGGTAAGAGGGAGAGGCCAAAAGATAACGTTTTTAGGGACAATTTATTTTAAATCAATTCACAGCATGAGAGAGCTGGAAGGGACCATAGATGTAGCTAAATCCAATCCCTCATCTGATAAATGAGGACACTAAGGCCCAGAGGACGGAAGCAACCAATTCACGGGAACACATTGTCCGGGGGCAGAGCTGAGACAGTAACTCGAGCCTGTCCATCTTGCAAACAGAGTCCCGCTCTTGTGCAGGGTGACCCACAGCTGCCCAGCTGGCATGAGGCTGAGTCAGTCACTCCCATTCGGGGAATCAGGGCTAGCAAGTCAGCCCACGTGTCTACAGAGCTCAGTCATGTTATCCCCACGGCTTTATCACTAACGACGCTCACACTTAGACCTCCAACGCCTGAATCCTGTGTCTCTGCTTCCACGGACTACCAATTTAGGCAGAGGACAGTGGGTGTTATATATTGACCCATTAAAATCCCATTATGCAACGGGGGCATGAGTAGAAGATTAACCAAAGAACTAGAGATGGCAAATAAAGAATGGTCAAACTTGGAAGCAGGGAACTCGTAGACCATACAACAAACCTGAGAGGGAGGTACCCTTGTCCCTGCCGCGTGGCTTGGGAAGCTGACTTGCAGCCACAGCAAGGAATCATGGTCTCAGCCATGGCACCGCAGGTAGGTGACGGAGATGGAGGGGAGAGCTGCAGGGACTTGGACACAGCCCCAGCATAAGCTGGTTGTCAGTGGGGGACTGTGCCTCGGTATTCCAGACTTACTCCCCCGACAGGTCCCACTGATGCTCGGGGCTTGGAATGTTCTTCCGTCACATGGCAGTGATAATAATCACAATGACAATAATATAGATAATCTTTATAGGGTCCTTGATGATATATCTAAGTATTGCCTACATTTTCTCCCGTAATTCTCACAATGATTTGTGTGGCCTAGGTTTTACTGTTATTCCCTTTTTCCATCTGAATTAACTGGGACCAGGGAGTGTTCCAGCCAGACTCCTTCCCCTGCACTGAAAATGCTAAATGCACACGTGCTTTCTGGGATATAGATGTAAAAATTAGTAAATACCAAGCACCCGTATGTCAACGCTGTGAAATTACTGACACATGGACTCAGTGAGTGCTCACAGGTAGGCATACCTTGTGTTTATTTATAGGCTGAGGGTCTGGGGAAGCTGGGGTTCTGCATGAGGCCAGCTTGACCAGCTAACTGATCTGAGCTATGAGTTTCAGGAGGGAGGGAGGCTTTTTAAATGTAGCTGCTGTGACATTTTCTCCCCTCCCTCCGCTCTGCAGCATAATCTTCTGCAAAAAAGACAAAGATGAAGATTCACTCTTAAAAGTGGAAGAATCAACAGATGTCATGGATATTTTTAAACCAATTACCAAGGCATTCCTGCAGGAGCAGACCCATGAAATATAGATGTGGCTTCCTGGACCAAATCGGATTTATTTCTGAGATCCTTCTTTCATCACAGCTCGAGCTGCATTCCAATGGATTCCAGAACAAGCTCATGAGCAATCAGGGCGTTCCTGGTTGTTAGCAACCCTGCAGACCATTTACAAGGCGGGTTATGGCGGTTGGCTTTCATAGCAATTACTGCAGAGCACTGTTTACTCACCAAGGGCCGAAAGCAGGAAGGCTGCTCAGACCCTCCTTCCCGACTGTGTAAGCAAGTAAATGTCTCCTCCTGTTTCTCTTACCTTCTTCCGGTTTTCACCCAGGATAGGTCTTACTGGAAACGATCGCACTGGGGCAATGGTGCCTATGAACACAGCTGGCAGACGTGGGGGTGGAGCCCTCTGAAGTTTTACAACCCCACAGCCTGTGCACCTCCCAGTAGGATACCATGTAGTACTATCTCTTTGCTTATGTGATGGACATGTCCCTTTAATAAGGACAGGTGTTCCATCTAACTCATTAACCAATAATCATTGAGCTCCTCATTTGCACTAGGCACTGGGGACGTACTTGTCAACAAGGTAGACAAGGTCTCTGCCCTCCTAGAATGTTGGGGGGATCTGCAATTTATTAAGGAATTATAAATGTAGTATTATGAGGAAAGTATGGCTTGCCTTTCCCCCTTCCTGTGTTTAATCCAAGGGTTCTCGAAGTGTGGTCCCTAGCCCAGCAGCTGCAGCCTCCCCTGGGAACCCCTTAGACGTGCACATTCCCAGGCCTTGCCCGTGACCGGCTGATTCAGAAACTCGGGGGGCAGAGTCCAGCAATAGTTTTTCGTTTTTGTGTTTTGTTTTGTTTTTTTTTTTTTAATTTTCTAAACCTTTACTCAGAATTTTTGCATCAGCTGTTGTTTTGGGTTTTTTTTTACAAGCTTTTATTTATTTTTAATTAAATGTCTCGGGGTGACATTGGTTGGTAAAATTACGTGGGTTTCAGGTGCACAATTTTGCAATCTATCGTCACGTGCTGCAATAGCAGTAGGCGTTGCAACAAGCCCCCCGTGCTCGGAGGTACGCCCGAGGGTGAGGGCTGCAATTTTAACCCTGTCGGGGGGGAACCCAGGGGAGCTGAAGGCGTCAAAGAACCACGTTATGGTAGAGGAAACGTGCAGGTGGCCCCATGGCGGGGCTTCCTCGGGGACGGGGACAGGCAGGGGAGGTGGCCTGGAGGCCGCAGGAGGGGACCTGCTTCGTCCTCGCGTGCGGACTGTGCAGCTGTGAGGAGAGGCAGCCTTGGCATGAGGGCGCCCTGGCCGCCTGCTGCACGCGGCCGCACACGGGCCCCCGGCCCTCCCTGCCCACCCAGACGAGGGCCCGGGCAGGTGGGCTCAGGGCGGGCCCTCAGGCCCGGCGCCTGCTTCCAACCCCGAGTCGGCACGGCATTGCACGAGCGACCCGTGTGCGAGCATGAAATGACCACGGCCACCTCCTTGGCTCCACCCTGGGGGGCATGGCACAGCGGAACAGAGAGCCTTGGGCTGACTCCCCTCTCTTGAAGGTGGGGAGCAGATGCCTTACCCGCTATGGAAACACGGGGTGCACGAAGGATCATGGCTCCTGCTATAAAAGGGGGGGGGGCATGGAATGGGAGGTGCCACAGGGTGAGGGTCAGGGAAAGTGAGGGGGAAGTAAGATGAGGAAGCTTCTGGGGCCACAAAGCAGACACCCCGTTTTGGTTGACTTTTCCCCCACCATGGCATTCCTCCCCTCTTCCTCCTTTCTTTCTGGCTCCCCTCTATCTCACTCCCTCTGCTCCCTGACTTCCTTCCTCTCGTTTTCTTACCTCCCCGCCCCCCTCCGCCCCCCGAACCGTTGTCCTTATGCCAGGCAACCACTGCCGGCGGCGCTTAGTGACGACGCGACACGGGCTGACTCCGTCAGCGCTGCTAGAGGACGCCGGGGTGTGTGCCGGCTCGGGGGGAGAGGGTGGCTTCGGGGGGACGGCTGCTGCGTGCACAGGCCGGCCACCACCTGGGAAATTAACCAGCGACCTGCGGGGCAGGTTTGCCAAAACGTGCAGGACGTGGCCTTGAGTTTCCTCAGGGGACTGTCGTGGGACAAGATGAGCAAGGAGCACGAGAGAGTGTATCCACCTCGTGGGGAGAGAAGTGGGCTCCCCTCCGACAGCCTTCTGCAGGCGAGGTCGGCGTGCACCGAAAAGCCACAGACAAAGCGACAGATGCCCAGGGAGCCTCCTGGTTGAAGCATGCCACTCGCAGAACTGGAGGAAAGGTCTTTACTCCCAATCAGCTCTTCTGTGTCTCCTGTAGCCGGTCCGTAAACACAGGGAAGACCTGCTAGATACGTGAACGAAACAGAAATTCGCGATGTGTGCGCTCACACAGCGGACCGGGCCCCAGTCACCTGTCCGCTGGTGAGCGTTGTTCCAGGTAGAGCCACACAGGGCACGCCCCTTTCCCACGTGAGTTCTTCACTGCGGGCAGCCCATGGAGAAACAGAACACCTCTTTATTCATGATAAAGGCCAGGTGGGCAGGGGTTGCTTATTTTGAGAGCCAAAACGCGCCTGCTGGTCCTCCAGCCTGGTCTTGGAAGAGCCCACCTGAGAGAAGATTTGAGTGTTCAGAGACACTTACCCAGGTCTCTGCTGCCACTGCTTCAAGTAGAGATGGAAGGAGAGGCCAAATGCCTGATGCTCGTGGCCTTGGATAGGCTGCTTCCAGCCTCTCTAGACACAGGACCGAGGGACGTGTTGTCCAGCCACGGGACCCACGCCAGCACTGTGGGGAGGGGCGGAGGCGGGACACAAGAGAAGCCTCCTCACAACGGCAGCCTTAGTGGCCTCCTGCCCCTTCTCGTCTCTAACCTGGATGGTGCACAATGAGGATGGGAATTCAGGTAAGAGAGCAAACTGTTGTGAGAGCCTGGAGTAGAGAGTGAGTCACAGGACCTGAGGGTTTGGAGAAAGGTTTCACAGGAGAGGTGATGGATGGTGGGTCTTGGAAGATGAGCTGGTGTTTGCTAGGAAGAGAAAGAAAGCATTCCCGGCAGCAGGATGGCCGCTGTGAAAGTGTGGTCTAGAACACTCCATCGTGTTCGGGGAAGAGTGTCTTAAACATGGAATATGGGGGGACTGGAGGCAGCGGGGTTTTCTCATTAGACAGAGTGCAAAGAGAGAGGTGGGTTGGGGGGAAATAGTCAAGGGCAGGGAGTGTCTCTCAGACATCATTCTGGCAGGGGCAAGGTTGGGGGTCTTCGCAGGAAACCTTCCTGCTAATGTTGAGGTTTGTCTCCCTGGCTGCCACGCTGCTTTGAGGCTCGCTACCACATACGAGCTCCTGGCTCCGGCCACTTGGGACAAGAGAGCCTTGTTCTTTTGCAGAGCATTGTGACAATTCACAGAGAGGTTGGGTCAGCCATGTCGCTTAAAACCCTCACCGGCGCTTACAAGTTCGAACGAGACAGGCAAAATGCCAGCGCAGAAAGGAGACTCTTTTGAAGCCGTTGAAACACAGTTAAGTTTCATCACTTAGGGTCAAAGGAGTGAGTGGCCTTATTTTTTTCTAGAAGGTCTTCACAAAAGCCACTTTCAAGGTCTGAAGTGCTGGATGCGTCACACAGAGGGCACTTGTGGTTTTGCCTTGGAAGAAAATGTGCTGCTGTCACCTCCCTTTTATTCTAAGGAATGGGTTTGTTTTCTGGTCCTTTCCCCCCAAGAAGCACCTCTCCTCTGTTCAGAGGCTGTGGGAGATAGACATTTCCACAAAAGAATCAGAAGGATGTGAGAGGTAGGATGTGCCTCTCTGTACCTTTCTGCAGGTGTGGCCATTCTGGAGAAAAATAAGTACCCAAAATGTGCCATGTAGAGTACCAGGCACTTTAAGTACTTTTAAATCTTAAATAAATGGGGTAGAGTTATTCCCATGACACAGATGAGAAAACTGAGCCCAAGACTATTTAGTTTATGGTGCCAAGATCGGTGCTCTTCCCAAAAGACCATATTTGCTCTCTAGAACATTGGACCAGAAATTAGGTCCAATGTAAATTTGGTTTCTTCTCTTCCTTAAGTGACCTTCTGCATTTCTTCTGTTACTCTGAGTCCATGGCTAGCTCTCTTCTTTGACCTCGGCATACCTGGGAGAAAACATTCAAGGTGAGACTTCAAGAAGAATGAGATTGATGTGTGTCCAACATCCAAATGGTTATTGTTTTCTGCCAACTTCTAACTCAATTTCTAACTTACACATTCTATGTCACTATGACAACATTTCCAGAACTTTCCTGAGATACCTCTGTTTAGTGTATGAGCCCCAGCAGAAATATCACTACATTATAGCCCAAATTTCTCCTCAATGTTTTTTTAATGTAAATTGCAGGTATTTTCCCCAGTTTGTTTGTTTCAGGTGTACAAAACAATACAAAATTTCAGATTAATGTGTGCTCCTTAAAGATAAGTAAGAATGGAAAGAAGATAAGAATGAAAATTCTTCCAAGTTCTATTAACCACCATAGTAAGAGCTAGCATTTTTCTTTTCCAGGTTTAATGGTACCATCATTTTTGAAACAAGACATTCAAACCCTGAGTCCTTCATCTGTAAGCTGAGCCCATAAACAAGTTATGTAGCTTCTCCATGCCTCAGTTTCCCACTGCTCTCATGGCGGGTATGCAGACAAGGTGAAATACATGTCCGGCTCAGTGCCTGACACAAAACTGGTCCTACTAAGTAGTAGCCATCCCATGGTCACCCAAGTTCAGTGTCTGTACCAGTTGACGGTGAACTTTATTGTTGAAGGGAATTATAAGGAGTGGCTCATACACAGAACGGACAGAGGTTCTGAAACCGGTTTGGACCAGCTTGGCAGGTCTTAAGGAGGCTGAAGAGAGTCATAAACTGATGCTGCATCATACACGGGTTTCTTCCCCGAGACCGAAGCCCCAGGGGGCAGGGCTCTTGTCTCTGATTCACTGTTTGTATTCCCGGTGCTTAGAAAAGTAACTGTGGCACGTGGCAGGTCTTCAGTATTTATTGTTGAATAAACGAATGAGTAAATAGGCACTCAACGGTTTTCTGAAGGAATACACACTGTGCCCACAAGGCACTTTTCATCCACTCACTCATTCATACACATGTATTAAATGTGTACACGGTCCTGGCATTACAACACATCACCGTCGAGGGGATGGATGAATTGGGCACGCATCCTTCCACCAAGAAACTTCTGGACTGAGAAGGGAGGAAAATGTCAAGGGAGAGATGATAAGTGACGAGAGAAGTAGTTAGACAATGTTTGTTACAGGAAGTTTTAGGAGGGAGACATCACTTTTAACAGGGTGAATGACAGTTGAACAGACCTTTGAAGGACATCTATGTGCTTGTTTACTCAGTCAATTTAGGAAAATAACCAGCCACTCAACTGATAAGTGAGTTGGGGTTAAAAAATATGTACAAGTAAACCATCAACTGAGTTGACCAGCTGTCTGGTGTAACTGAGTCATTGATTCAATCAAATCATCGATTTTGTTTTGATACCGATGCATTTCCCTGGCAGATGAGAACTGAGCCAGGCCCAGTGTCTTGTCTCAACTCTCCACGCCGCGAGTTCTCACTTCAACAGTTCATTAAAACCCTGCATCTGAGCCAAGATCTCCATTGCTTCCTCTCTCCTTCTCTCCTTCATTAAAACAGTGATTATGCAATCCTATTCCTCTGCCCAGGGCTCATTCTAAAAATGTCCTCTGCAAATGCCACCACTGCTGCTGATTGGCACGAGGAGACAGTGGAGACAGCGGGAGGTGGCAGAAGCTGGCAGGAGCTCTTCTGAGTCTAGTTTGGTAAAATGCTTCGTCGGGGATGGGCCATGGGTCACTCCCAGCCTCAACCACAAGGATGAGCAGGAGTCAAAGGGAGAGGACACAGGAAGGCAGCCAGGAGAAGGCAAGGTGGCAGCTCAGCAGGTGGCTGAATAAATCATGGACTTTCAGAGCCTCCCAAGAAGCTTTGCCACAATATGGTCTGATAGGTTCATGGTGCAGAAGAAGAAGCTGAGGACCACAAACAGTGGCCTGACCTGTTCAAAGGCATGCCGCTGGTGGCGAGGGCACAGCAGTCGGTACCAAGCTTTCTTTTCCTCATCTCCTGTGTTCCAGCCCCTGAAGGGAGAGGTGGGAGGTGCTGAGGGAAGCCCAGGGCCACTCTGTTCACAGGTGGGGCTGCCTCCTGGCTGAGGGGATGGACGCACCGCATCCAGAGGCCGGAAGGAAATGCTGGAGTGTGGAAGGGAGAGCTCTGGTTTTGGCCTTTGGGAAAGTAGCTCAGGAAGGAGAAAGGGCATGTGTGGAGTGCAGGGGCCTGAATGAAGCATCTATGCACAGGTGAGAAGAAAAATGTGAAGGAACCCACTCCCAGGGGCAACAGTAGTCACCATCTTGAAGTCTGCCAAACCAAACAGAACAAACCCTCAAATTCCATCCTCCCCCCAATGTTGTAAACCCCCAATTCTTCCAACTGCCCTAAAACCCAATTACATCCCAACCTCCAACACCCACCCCCAAACCCACAACTCGCACACAAATAGACTCTGATGAATGACGTCCCGTCTGGTGACGGCAAACTCTCCCCTCTCTGTCCTGAGTGTGAGGGCTGTTTTGTCCCCAGGGTTCTCTCTCCTCCCTCTGTACACTGCCCTTGGTGGGCTCCTGGGAAAGATGAGGAGAGGTTGCTACTCGATTTCCCCAGGGGTGCAAGGAACTAGCGGGGGCTCCTCTCAGGTTCTCTCCCAGCCCAGTCCTGTCCCTCTCTGGCTCCGTGAGCAGGTCAACACCGGGGACACATTTTTTTTCTTGGGTGCCCACCTGGGGGTGGGAGCATCGTGTCTGGAAGGGAGCACCAGTCCCTCTGAGATCTTCCCCCATTCCTCCCCGAACCCTGCTTGTGTTCTATTGTAAACCCCCCTTTTCACAACTCAATATGTGGGAGTGGGTGGTGCTAACTCCAGGTGTGAGGGGGGTGTGATTCCTGATGTGGATAGCAACGAAGACGAGGCAACATTTTCCCAAGATTCCATCCACATCTAACCCTGCTTTCCTTCTTTTCCAGTCATTCTTTATAAATCCAGCTGGGGCAGGCAAGGAGAAGTCCTTTCAGCTCGTGTTGCTCCCCTGAATATTACTAGCTGTCACGGATGGGGCGCTCACTATTACTAGGCACTGCTCCAAGTGCTCTATATATCTCATGTGATGCTCAAAACTTTCTGGGGCAAGTACTCTGGTTACTGCACACTTGACTCTGAAAAATTGAGGCGCAGGCAGGTTAAGCTCCTTGCTCATGGGCCAGATAAATGGCACAGCCAGTATGTGGAGCCACACGGTCTAACAGCAAAGTGTGTGCTACTAACACACTGTCTGTCTGTCGGCGTTAGCCCTGCACTGTGGCTCCTCAAAACTTGGAAACCAGAGATTTGACATCCTGGGTTCTTCCCATGACAAATTCGCCAGGTATTTTTGTTTGAATGATGAAGGTCAAAGTGTTGTGAGAAGACAATGAAGTGTTCTAGTTTGAGAAAAGTTACACTTAAGGAAAGAGAGAGAAATAAAGTGTAGAAGGAGCCCAAACTCAAGATGATCTTTAATTTTGAGCTGCTTTCTGCAACTGAGGATGAGATGAGTATTTTCTACTCATTTTATTGGGAAGTGAATAATGGCTTCTTAGAGGCTCTGACATTCTATCATTGTCAGGGCTACAATCTATTGGCTCATTAACAGGGAACAGAAGTGCTGTTTGGGAGGAAAGTCCATGCTCCTGAGACGATCTTGACTTACCTGGGCCTTACTAATGTCTTTCCTTCAAGGCAGGCTCTGGTTTCTGGTTGGCAAGATTTCCGAACCTTCTCCTTAACTATCAGGCCATTTGACGGGCTGTCTGACATCCAGCCTCTCATTCTCAGCATGGTTAAAAATTGGATTTCCCAGTGCTCTGACTTCCCCTGACTGTATTGATCCAAGTGCCTTAAGCTTTGCACAGAGATAGTGGTATTTGTTAGAACAAAACCATAGATATCATAGAAGGTCACTTTATTTTCTGTCCATCATCCATCCATCCATCATCCATCCATTCATCATCCATCCATCCATCATCCATCCATCCATCATCCATCCATCCATCATCCATCCATCCATCATCCATCCATCATCCATCCATCCATCCTTCATCCATCCATTCATCATCCATCCATCCATCCATCCATCCCAACCCCACGAGTGCCTATTCTGTGCTAGGTGGGACAGCTAAAGCTCAAAGCACAAAGACCTGAGTTTGTAATGACCTTAGCCTATTTGAGGAAGAGAAAGCAGGCAATGTGGTTGGAAGGTGGGGAACTATAGGGACACCGGAGAGAGAGGCAGGAGCCACCATGGTAAGGGCTATGGGTTTTAATCTGATTGCAATAGAATGTGATCGGAGAGTCCCAAGCAGAATCACTCTGAGCTGAATTTGTTCTAAAATCACTCTAGCTGCTCTTGGAAAATAGGTTCCGGGGGTCAGCACATCAACAGGGGGGCTAGTTAGGAGGACATGGCCACAGCCCAGCTCAGGTGGCAGCTTGACTCGAACGAGAGGGCAGCAATGGAGTTAGGAATAAGTCATTCTATTTGGGATATAATTTGTAGGTTGTGCTAACGGGGCTTTCTGATGGGCAAGGGGTGAGTGGGCAAAGAATGGGATGATCAAACGTACCATTTTATTTTATTTTATTTTTGTAATAATCCTTTATTAGAGTTGAAAAACATCAAATGTACTCTTACCATCTTCAACCCCAAAAAAGAATCTACAGATGCTCAATGAAAAACATAATTTAAAAACAAATAATCTCTATAACTGAAAAAAATAGTAGATAAATTAGGCAATGAGTATGTAATGCACATAGGGAATTAGATCATACTTACAATTGTGGATGGAGACAATAAATAGACTCATTAATACAGTCTGTTATTGCATATTACAGATACATGCTTTTAATAATTATTCATTTTCTTCCAACTTTTAAGTAACTGAGCTCTTTAATAATTCCTTCAGATATTTCTATCTATAAATATCTGAAAGATCATTCTACAGGCCTAATATTTGGCTAAGCATTGAGTACTCAGCAGTGCAAACATACCATTTTAAATGGGACAGCAAAGCAACAATACTGTCCCATTTCAAGTGGTATGTATGGTCAGGCTACTGACACCTTGAGTTTAGCCCAGTGAGGCTAGGCTGACCATAAGTGCCGTGTGAAATGGCACAGTGCTGTTGTATTCTGTCCTGTTTAAAACTGTATGTCTGGTCAGCCTCACAAAGAAAGAAGAATGTCAGGTTTTGGGGTTAAGCACTGCTGGTGCCATTGTCTGAGAATAAATGGGCCAGCTGGGGTTCAGGTAAGATGAGAGCATCTAAGGTCCTTCCGGCTTTAACTCTCCTTGACCCTCTATAGAAGCCACCAGCAGATGCACTGCTGGCCCGCATTGAGCCTGGACTTTATTTTAGTCGTGCGTTTGGGGAGCAGCTGTAGCGGTCACGGGAGCAAAGCCTGCGTGTGCCCAAGGTCCTGCTGAGGGTGGAGGAGCCAGGACCTCAGCATCTGGGCCAAGCTTTGGAGCAGACGTGCTGAGTCTAGAGCCACATCTCACATTGTGTCCTTGGCTGCCTGAGGGGCACACAGAGATTAATTAGGAGATGCCACGAGGCACCGTTAATGCCTTGGATACATCTGGGTAGGAAGGTCATCGCCTTTTAACCATCTCCATTTATGCGTTGGGGCTAGGCTTCACCATGTACGCCCACATGCATCGTGCCATTTGCTTCTCACCATGATTTAGAAGAAGTAGGTTCAGCAGGACCCATTTTATAGATGGAGAAACTTCCTGAAACTATGTCACATGCCTCAGAATGGTCAGAGGCTTTTGGAGAAGCAGGAAGATCCAAGGAGTGAAGACAGAGGTAAGAGTTAAACATTTTTAAGAAGTTGAGTGTGGGTTATCAGAGAGGCAGGTATTAGTGAGCATGGCTGGAACTAGGCAGGAGGGAAAAAACGTCCCTGTGCCTCACGGTGCACGTGATACACGGGTCCAGTCTCCGTGCCTTTGCATCTCCAAATATTTTCTCCTCCCTCCATTTGGAGAATGCCAAGTCCTTAAAACCTAGCCGGTCTTGTAAGTGACAGGCGCTAGGGTCATTTTCTTACTTCAAAGTATCTTTCTTTCAGAAATTTTTCTTCCCAGGAGAAGGGACAGTTGTAGAAGGTCAGATTTTTACCACGTCAACCCCCATAGCTGCAGCGTGTTGAGGCCGGGATGGACACCTGATCCAGGAAAAACCAATTTATTGGCTAGCCAGTGACGAATCTTTCTCTCCCCCCAGAGTTTGAACTAAGGGGACCCAGAGACCATAATTCACGGTTGATGGACTTTTGAGATGACCAGTCATGTGGACATAGAGCCAGAATCAGCACATAGTGAGTCAAGGGCCTGTGTCAACTAATGTTACTATGGAGATCAGGACCCGTGAATAAGCAAACGAAGTCAGACTACACCCAGCATTTATTCAAGAACACTTCTCCAGCATCCAAATTCTGCAGACTGGCTCATTCGGCACCCACCCTAACCCCTCCTAGCATGTCTCCCTGTTCTACAGGGGCCAGGAACCTGAACCCTGCATTTTGGGAACTCCTTGCAGCTGCAGACTTGGAGGGAAATGTTGAGCCAGGTGAGGTATCGGCCAGAGATCGAGAGCCTTGATCATTCCTCTGGCACCCCTGGTGGTGGAGGTGTTTGGTCCTCCGGGGTCTGAGGACTTACCTTCTGACCTTCACCATCACACATGCTGAGCGGCAGGCACCCAAGATATCAGGGTCTCCAACAGGAAAATGCCTTCATTTCTCCTGGCTTAGCTCCTGTTAGAAGAGCATCTGTGCTTGGGACTTCTAGAAGCGACCTCACACCCTGGAATGACTCCTTCTTGCTTTAACTAGATAAAGTGAATTGTGTTGTTCTCAACCAAGCACCTGATCCATTCAGAAATTCATATGAGGTGTGACTGTAAGCAGCAGACCTTCGTAGGAGAGGGCACCTGGGGTTGCGAGAATCTGATGGGGCTGGACTCGAGGGCAGTGAAGATACAGCAAGCACGAGGGGATGGAATGCTGGTAGCAAACCGTGCTCGGTGCAAAACAGGTAGTAAGGTTACCCTGGGGGCGGAGGGGCGTGTCGCCTGCCTGTTAGAGACAGGGCTTTGCTAGGCCGAGGAGCTGGCCACAAAAAGTGTGGTCCGTGAAAGGTCAGCTTTAGCATTATCGGGGGGCTCGTTAGACATGCCACGTCTTGGGCCCCACACTTCACCTATGGAATCATAAATAAAAATAAGACATGTCTGTAGCTTTGCTCAGCTTCCCTACAGTTTTGGAAGCAATATCTAAAAATGCACACTTGTCATGATTGCAGTTCTGTTTTTGCTGATTTCCTTGTTTAGGGGTTCTGATATGCTCGTTTGGTATCGGTTTTGTTGTGAGCCACGGAAGTAGGGTTTTTAAAAAGCTGCGTCATTGAGGTATGCTTGACACGTGAAGAGCTGTACATATTTAGTGTATGTGACTCGGTGACTTTGGGGGTAAGTACGAGGGCTGTCTGCAAAGTATCCAGCCACGCACTGTGAAAAACAGAGGCACGTGTGGCTGGGTGTCTTCCAGGCAGCCCTCGCATGTGCACAAAACCACCTGACATCCTTTTTTCCCCTCATGTGTGCTGATGATGGAGCGGCCTACGGCCTTGCTTTAGAGCAGCGGTTCTCAACCTGTGGGTCATGACCCCTTGGGGGGTCACACGACCCTTTCACAGGGGTCGCCTGAGACCAACGGAAAACACATAGCAGATATTTGCATGACGGTTCATAACAGCAGCAACATGACAGTGATGAAGTAGCAACGACAATAACTTTATGGGGGTCACCACAACGTGAGGGCTGTATTAGAGGGTCAGGCGTTAGGAAGGTTGGGAACCACGGCCTTAGAACATGCTTCCTTCTTTCCTTGTACCATTCTGCCCCTTCCTACCTCTTGTCTTTGCCTCTGCCTCTCAATTTCCATCATTAAAAATCTAAACAAAGTGGTTTGGCACTTACTCTGTGCAGAAAATGTACGTGGTAAGTGAGTAAGACATCATCTTTGCCTTCTGGAACTTGAGCTGAGTGGGAGATGCATGGCACTAACAAAACAAACAGAAAACGAACCAGTGGTCACTGTTTGCCAGCTGTGTGCTAGGCCTGGGCCACAGACAATATTCACTCTTCACCAATATTATTAGTGCCCTAATACAGATGAATAGCTGAATTTACTTGTTCAAGGTCACCTACGAGTATCTAGGAAACAGAGGCACTGGGATTCCAAATGTGTTATTTACACATCGCAGAACTTCAACTCAAATGAGCTGACATAGTTGAGGAGTCTAGTGCTGTCTCACCTGATGGAACGCTTGCTGGTAACTTCAAGTCACACAGCGTGATGTGACAAGGCCTCCCATCATTAGCATCCAATCAAGTTCTATTTCCCCCTCGGGCCACAGGTGGTCTCCTGTCTTCCCTGGCAGGAGTCAGAGGGTCGGGAGGTGCCTTCTCTTTCTCTCCACTTGAAGTCTTTGCCGTTCTGTGAGATTATCATCTGCAATTTCAAAGAGCAGAACCTCTGGGTCAGCAGAGGTTCCTCCCTGTCTCCTCCTCTTCTCCACCTTCCCTTCCCTCTGGTTTCCCATGACCATCCCAGTCACAGGATATCCTACCTCCTTTTGCCATTTACTCCATTTAATAATCATTAGACTCGTTATTCGAGGATTTTCTCTTTTTGGAGAAAGGAGATTCAGTCTGTACAATCAGCTTTCCTCTGGATGCTTAGACTGATAGTCCATCATCTTATAGCCCTCTCTGGAATGTGCTTTCTACCCAGGCCTTGTGTTTGGCCACCACATTGATGATCAGTTCTTCTGATTCTTGGTACAGCGTCTAAGTCCCTGAAACTATCTGGTCAACCCCAAATTTCCTGGATCTGCCCTTTTCCACTTACACAGATAGAGGAGAATACTTATCTGTAATATCTACCTATATCTATAATACCTATATAGCTATAGCTACATCAGCTTCCTCTACATTTACGTTTATCTATTATCTCTATCATCATTCTATCTATCTGTAGCAGAATAACCATGGACATACGGAGATACAATTCCATACTTGATAGAGAGACATGGAGTTAGTAGAGGGAAGAGAAGCATACATGTGAGAATACCTACGAGTGCATCCGATTGTGGTCCCACGCTTTAGGCACACTAACAAGGTAACCTTCATTCCCTCATTGCTTCTTTCTGCTTCTCCAACTCTCCCCACTTGAAGGGAAGAGAGCTACTAGAAAACTCCATTTCATATACTCTCAGCTCTATGACTGAAAAGCTAGGCCTCTTTTCTTCCAGTTCCAAACTGAGCAATCCTAAGACACATATCTGGTTAGCTTTGCCCTTGGGCCAGAAACTGTGTTCTGGTGAACCGGGTCCTGTGCTTGGCTGGGTCGAGGTCACGTGTCCTCCCCCTTACCCTCCCAGTTGGCAGGGAGATAGAGTATTTTAATTGAGATTACAAGACTGGTAGGGTGGGGGGAGTAACACACAGGACTAATGAAAGTGGGACAGAAACGACTGCTGCCCAGTGCACCAAAACTGAGTTTGCCATCTGATTCCAGAACATCAGCATACTGCACGGCATCTCATTGAACCCCTGCTCCCCAAAAGAAAGGGATGTGATAGGAGGGCTTAAGGGGAAGCGGTTGATGAAAACCAAAATGAACATTTCTCTGCTGCTTATGAGATATGAAATCCATTTTTTCTTTACTTACATGTCCTTAAAAAAAAAAGTCACTTCCCTGTAAAATGGATAGTTGAACTACTTGATGGTCTATATGATTTCCTTTGAATTTGCTGAACCAATATTTTTTTTTAATTCATTTTTATTGTTAGACTTATTGGGGTGACATCTGTTAGCAAGGATTACATAGGTTTCAGGCATACAGTTCTACAGTGCATTGTCCACTTGATGTATAAGTTCACCACCTAATGTGACTTCTCTTTCCATCACCTTATATTTAGCTTCCCCCCCCTCCTCTCCCACCCCCTCCCCTTTCTCCCCTCCCTAACCCACTCGTCCCCAAATAAACATTAAACTATTGATTGTGTCCATGGGTTATTTGTTTGTTCATTTCTTTTTTTCTTTGCTTTCAGTTTTATATTCTGCATATGAGTGAAGTCATACAGTTCTTTGTTTTTTCTGTCTGGCTTATCTCACTAAGCATGATGATCTCCAGGTCCATCCATTTTGTC